>VZUA01017808.1:180-13094 GCA_013401035.1 Horornis vulcanius
GCTTCTCAAAAACAATCAACCTGATTCACATGCAGCTCAGCAGCTTTTTTGATGGCTCAATTCCAGATTTCACAGCTATTCAATAGTTCTCTTGTGTAGCTGATCCTTGTCTTAGAATTCAGCACAACTCAATCCATTTTCCCTTTTCTTTCTATAAACAGCCCCCTCCTCCTCTTCCCCTCCCTTCTTTTTCTTGATTTACATCTCTAGGGAGATGGGAATGTGAGGGAGAAGCTTGTAGCCTTCCTTCCTGGGGGGCCTTGAACTGGTGTCCCCTGTCTCAGGTTCCCATTGTCCGCTCTGCACAAGCCGCAGCCCCTCTGCACTCCAGCCCTACTCAATTGGAATTTAAATGCTTCATGATTGTTGTCTCACAGAATAGGAAAGTGCTGCATTAAAGAGTAAATTACAGCAGACAAGTAACTGCCTTGGGAAGGAGTGTGAAAGGAGAGATGAGACCAGCACAATGCCCGTTTGCAAAAGAGGTTTTTTCCAAAGATGAAACAATCTTCCTGGTTCGGTCTCCTAAGGATAAATATGATGTGGACAGCGTAGATATGGGGCTTTGTCTGGGAGGAGAAGTGCATCATGCTCAGGCCAGAACAGACCCACGGTGTGCAGCTTGGGCTCAGATATGAATTGTGTCCCAGAGCCAACAGCGTGGCTGGATCTGGGCTTGACATCTGGTTTCTTACATGGGCTCAATCCGGGCAGTTTAACTGTGGTCCAAAGCACTAAGCAACTTGCAAGGAAATGAAGAGGAGAGGTTTACTCATTTCCTTGCTTTTGTTGCTTTCTAAGCACAGGCAGAATGTTGAGTTCGATCGTGGTATCTCCCACTTAGTGCTGAGACCACCCCAGAGATCATCATCCTCTCCTTAGCACCTCTGGTGATGACCATTTGTTGTTTAAACAATCTGGTTGTGCCAAGGGGAACCTTTCTCCCTTCCTGTGCTGTATCTATCCCAGACCTGCTTCTGTTTAGTCCAGCCTCCACTTTAGTCACCATTGAGACAACCGCATCAGACCCTGAGATATTTTTCCAGGTGAGATCTCTATGAGAGCAAGATGCTGAGCCAACTCAGCCTGGAGCTAGCAATACCCTTAGTGACGAATTATTTCCTTGCCTGAAGGACAAATTGTGCCCTGGTAGTAGTAGAAAGCAGCCTGTGACTTCTTATGAGTCATAAGGATGCTTACAGCTCCACTGCTCATTTGTGTAAGATGGGGTTTCTCCATCAGGATTGGGAGAAAAGAGAGGCTTCAACACTCGAGGAAAGAACAGGGAATTGTTAAAATTATGATTAGCATTCATCCAGAGCATCTGAGGGAGAAACAAAAATTAGTCTCAGTGGCTCAGCCACATTGCCAAGATCAGAACAGAGACCAGCCACACAAAAAGGGAGCAAAATTCAAGTATTTACCCTTGAGAGATATTGATGACATCTGTCTCCTTAACATTTCAGTCACCTTTGCAGAGCCTGTCATATTAATAGAGGATTCATGAATTAAACCAGCCAGGTGGTGTAAAGCATAGGTCACAGAAGCCCTAGGAAAAGCATCAAAAATGGCATGTTCACTGAGACAAGAGAAAAAAAAGAAAAGATCAGGAGAGTTTCTCTCCCCTTTGCTCAACAGCATATGCCTTTCAAACTGTTCACTGAAATAAGGTGCCATGGACCCACTGGAAAATAATGCACAAATATTATTGAAAAATGAAAAACCCCAATGTGCACACACACGCGCACACACACACACAGAGGCAAGCAGGCAGGCACACAGTCCTTCCTACTCATGGATCATGGTCTATGCTTTCCCCCAAAATGGCTCAGAGTGGCTTCTGTTTAATTACTCCTCTGGAACCACTGGAGAAAAGGCTGTGCCAACAATTCTCTTTTTCTTCATTTGAAACTACATGTGAGAAATGCCCCTTGGCTCAATGTTGAAAATTAAGGTCTCACTGCCAAAATATATTTTTTTCTTAGGTTGCTGTGGTTTGTGTTTTTTTTTTAATTTAGTGATCATTCTGAAATGAGGCTTTTCAGATGACCTTCACCAGGACTCTGATATTTCTCCTTGCCTTTGCATGTTGTGAACCTCAACATTGTGATAAAACTGGCTCAAGGAGTGAACACAACCTGTTGTTCACAGGGAGAGTACTCTGTATTTCACTCAGAAGTGGGTCTATTTTTGGATCCAGCAATAGGCGCTCTGCAGAGCACGTCAGGATTTGCTAAAGTCCCACAGAAGTGACAGCACTTTGTCCTTTTAAAACCAACTCTACATGTAAGTTTTGCAGGCAGGGAATATTTTTTTAAAAATTGCCTTTTCCTAATCAGGTGTTTTAGTTCTCTTGACTTGCCAGGCTCAACACTATGTTGATTCAGGGCCCTGCGGCAAGAAACAAATTCTGCTGAAAACAATAGGAAAACTAGGCTTGGAATCAACGCACGCACAACGCAAAACACTTTGCTCTGAGGACTTTTGAGGACACCCAGCATGGTGTCATCAGAGGGCTGGCATCCTTTGGGAGGCGTGCAGCCAGCTCAGCGTGTGCCAGCACCCTTCCATGGCCATGCCTCAGACCTGCTCCCATGTCCCACAGCACATGGAGTTCTGCTGTGAGGCCACAGGCAGGGAACCTCCTCCAAGTATTTGGAGAACCGCGCTTTTCCATGCCTCTCCCGAGAAGACATGGATCAGGACAGACACCAGCCGGGAGAAGATCTAGGGATGTAGTAGATAAGTTCAGGTCTCACTCTCTTCAGACATTTTCTCTTACCAGAGACAAGACAGCAGCCTTTGGCCTGCTCATGTATTGTCAGCAGTGCTGTGGCCATGTCCTTTGGGCAGGTGAGACCCGGCTGTGGTCCATGAGGTGACAGCTGATGGTGCCCAGAGCCAGGACAGAGGTTGTAAGCATTGAGATCCCTCTTCCTGACATGGCACAGGGGCCAAGCTCCCACTAGCAGAATGTTCAGCCCCTCTGCACCCCTTCTGTTCACTTGCTGCAAGGTCCTTAAATTTCCTTCGCTGCCCTAAAAAATACCATCTCCTCTCAGGTGTGTCCTGCCTGCTTCCAGTTGTTTCAGTCCTGCAGGATTTCTTCCTGTTACAGGCAAGCAATTTGCTCAGATGTCAATTAAAACACTCCACTGGTGCCTCCAGATTCCCACTAGCACTGAGAGCACTGGCAAAGAGCTGCTGCATCTTCAGTGGTGTCTGCTTCTCCCTCGCAGGCAAATGCAAACACCAGGCTCCCAAGCACCAGCCCTCACTTTGAATTTCTCTGCTTTGCCTGCTTGTGTTCCAGCTCTTTAGCATGTCTTGAATGTGGCTTATTGTCTGCTAATAAAGAAAAGAGCATTGCTCTCCAGCAATGGCAAGATCCCAGCTTTCCTGCCCTGCTGCAGAGCCAATTCCAGTCAGGGAAAGCAGCTATCACTGGAGGTTTTAAATAAACCAGTGCTCCCCCCCAAAAAAACCCTCCTGTTATATAATGCTCTCCTTCCTCTCCTTTTAATGAAAACAACCAAGTAACTGTCTATTTTTACTATGTTAGGGACAGATCCAGCAGCCCTAACTTGTACATGCCTGTCTGGAAATCAGTGGGAGCTCTGCCTGCATGGGAAAGAGCTGCAGGACCACGATCAGGAGTGACTAACATGAAATAGGGCTCCCTGCTTCGGTCTGGGAGAGGCCAGAAAAACACGGGCCACAACATGGTGCACATTTTGCAAGTGACACTTGGTGTTAGCCAAAATATACATCAATACGAAGGAGGCGTGTAAGGCACATTCCTTTACCACAGTATTACTGTAATATCCCAGTGCCTCCACATTAATTTGTTCCCAGGAAATTCCATCATCACTATTTCAAGCTTGTGGCTGTTGAAGCCACTCAGGGTGATGGAAATTGCCCTACTCAGGAAAACAGAATAATAAAAGCGGTGATTAAATTTGCCTTTATCCTTAGTCTGCACACCCTTATCAATCTCTGGTGAAATATTTTTTAGTATAGAAAGATTCCAATTATGTTCTTAATAAATGTTGAAAAATCAGCAAGAAGGGAGGGTGTTGGTTTTTTATTTCTTGAAAAGTCCAAAGAATAATACTGCCCCCAAAGAAATCCCCACAACTAAATGTTTAGAAAAGTTTTTATTAAAAGAGATATTCTGGTCCAGAAGAGCTGAGCATATGCAGTGGGATCACTGCCAGACTGAGTCAGACCTGCCTGTGCTTCCCCAGTGGACAGGGCATCTGGCCATTGGGTCCAATGAAACCAGCACTGACTGCTCCTAAAAAAAAGCAATTGTGGATTTACCTGCTGTTTAAAAATTGTCCTTCTCAGCTTGGTAATTAGACCTTCCAGAGCCTAAAGGATCATATCTCTTCCAAAACACATTGTGCATCCAGGCCTTACTGCTCTAATAGTTATCGATGGCAAGAGTCATGTTCAACATATCCACAAACCAACACAAAAAATTAAATTTAACACTACATAGATCTGTCAGTGTTTTTATATGGCAGCAGTTTCACACTTGAATAAATATCTCATTCTATAATACCTTTTCTGACTGCAAATGAAGCTACAAAAAAANATGCAATGGAGATTACCAGAGTCTGTTTTCACATTCCCCACGGCAGTGTGCTTATCTTTTATATTTTAAAAACATAGCTATTTTTGCATGGAAAAACAGAGCTGAAAACCTGTTCTACCTTTGCCAGCTGACAAGTGACTGATCCTTTTTGGGCTCTTTTACTGGTGGGTTTGGCAGGGTCCTGCCTTCACAGAGAGCATCACAGACACAGGAGACAGCTCGGAATGAAGGTGCCCGATGTGCTCACGCTGCTGATAACTGTGTGCAGAAAACCTTTGCACACACACTGGGAGGCTGAGGATGAGTACAGGATTATAAGTTTTGTGAGGCAATTGCATCCTTTTCATTTCTAGGATTTGTGTATGTATCATGTTAATATAAAACCTGAAAGGAGCAGTTGATGGCTGGGAAATGGGGGTCTGTAGTCAGATATTAAGAGTTTCTAAGAAAGAATGTACATATTGATCTGCTCAGTCAGTGGATCTTTGGCTTTTGCTTTCTGCCTGGAAGGGGCTGTGTGTGTTGTAGTTACAAAACTTCCACTGTCCTGCTCTGTACTGTTGTGATGCTCCCATTCCACTGTATTGATATTGGGGAAAACAGCAGAGGAGCAGGAGAAATGGATTTATAGGAGAATGTTAAATAAACTTGAAAAGCACAACACTGGCTTTCTGCTGTACTGCCAGTCCGTATGGTCCAGTTATCTTCTCCTCATTACTGGCACTGAGATGACTGTGGTTTCATCTATAATTAAGATATTCTGAATAGCTGCTTTTCTAGTGTGGCCACAGAATTAAAAGCTCGGAACAGAAAATATAAGTTGGAGTTGTCCTGAAACAGAACTGGCTTTGTAGTTTTCACAGTGAAATGAAACACTTGAAAAAAAATTGGATGAAATTCATCCAAAGCAGAGTCAAAGTGATTCAAAATCTGACCCCAAACTAAATGTTAATTTCCTGACAGTATATTTAACCTTTAAAGTAAGGCAAACACGGGTATTCATCTAAAGACCTTTTTCAAATGAGATATTTTATTTTTAATATATCTGAACAACTATTCTTTAGTTTTCTTTTTCCCAGGCATGCTATTCATTGACTCTTAACACACTGTGTTGACCTGAAGTTACGAATTAGGTCAGCCTGCAACACTTCTCTGCCCTCCTAACAAATTCCTTTGTTTAGCCATGTAAAGTTTTCCCTCTCTCATCCAGTGGTGTGTGAAGGATGGACACCATTCCTGTCTGGGAAATGCTGTAAAATAGAGAAGTAAAATGGCACTGTGAGCATGACATTTTTATGACTTAAGCCAGATATTACTGAGCACTGTGGGAGTTTTTCCACGGATTTTGATGCACTCTACATCAGGGTGTTATTTCAATGGCTTCACCTATACTTTGTAAATAAACATGATGGGAAGAGGGTGAGCCTCTCTGGCAAACACTCCTCCATGAAAATCCTGCCCTCTGTCACAGGTTCCATTTGTTTATTTTTTACATGGCTCCTCTGTATCTGCCTTCTTCCCTCTCTTGGCAGTCACTGCTTGAGCAGAGGCTGCATGAACCATCAGGAGCAGACCCAGCCCCCCAGGTAGAGGTGCCCCATCCTCTCAGCCTTGACCACGGCTGCAAGACAAGAGGTCACACCTGCATTGCAGGTACCACACGTATTTTATGGAGAAAAGCCTTCCTGGGCTCAGACCACACTTTTGCCACCTCTCATGCTCGTATTTCATCTTGGTGCAGCAGTGGCCACATTAAAACTCCATTATTGCCACAGGTGCACGGCTCAGGAGGAAACTGGGGTGCAGAGGTTACTGGGTCTGTCTGGGCTCATGAAGGAAGTTGCAATCAGAAATATGAATAATTGAGGTCAGCTTTCCTATCAGTTTTTTATCACAAGCCTTGAACAAAGCCCAGCCATCCATAAGCTGGGACTGAGTTATCACCATTGTACAAGGTACATTTGCTGGTGAGTTACTGCCACATTTCTGCTGCAAATTTCAACATCTGAAGAAAAAAACCTCAACCACAGAGGAGTGAGTTTAGATGCACATTCTTACTCAATACTCCTTTCCATCAAACTGTCACCAAACCCACTCTGTTCAGCACCATCAAATGGTTATTTCAAGTCCTATATAGCCTTTCCTTTAATTTTTTTTTTAGTCTCTTTTCTCTGTCTTCTGATTTATTGTCTTTAACCTTTGCAGACCCTTTCTACTCAACTTAGAATATTGTATGCCCTAAATCTAAGGATTACAAAATGATTGGAAGTGATTTAAGAATCTGACTCATTTCATGAGTAGAAAATTGTGTTTTCTCTGTCCACATCAGAGGCCATGCTGCTGAAGACAGACACTGAGCAGTGAGGAGAGACCCATGTTTTAGGCAGGCCAGGGTCTCTGCTCTGCACAGCAAATACATTAATAACCTCACAGCAACCCTCCACTACATAATGAACATGTGGAAGCACTTTTACTACTTCGATAGGATCTCTGAGCCAAAGAAGAAGTTATCAGCATCTGGGAAGCAGCTCCATTGAGACATGACTGTATTAGTCCTAGCTGTATGCAGTCTTATTAAAGACTTATGCTTTAAGTCTGCCTGTAATAAAAACCTGCTCTTGTAGGAGTTAGGCTTCCTTACCTTACACAAGATACCTATTTTTAAGGGAGGGTTAGTAACATTTGATCATGAACTGATGAAGCACTTCAAGCTCTTAATTCATCTGCATATTTTTCATTGATGCATATGAGCTTAGCTGAGTTTTCTAAAAACCAAGAGGCTGGGGTCTCTGTCAGGAAGACCAAATGGAAGCCACTGGCAAACCACGGTGTGACCACAGCAGAGAGGCAGAGATGAGAGACCAGTGGCCCTCCCTGAAGAGGGGCATGTGATGAAAACCCTTCTCAGGAGAAAGAAGCCTGGAAGTTTACTGGTATCCAAGACCCAGAGGGCCTTACTGACAAGTGGCTTTGGGTATCTGACTGTCAGGTGGACGTCTGCTTTGCCCAGCAGCATTTGAAATCCACAGGCTATCGCTGGTGGCAGAAGCACTAAGTTGTGCTAGCATCCTGGCTAGCTTCTTCTGGTATGTAGAATCCCATGTTTAAGTGGAGCTGTGCTGATTTATATTTACTAGAAATCCAGCTTGAGACTGCGCTGTGGAAGCCAGGTCTGATACACGTCGGTTTGGCTAAGAGTTATTATTCCTCTGACACGGCTTGCTGCCTGGATTTAGTTCTTCCCAAAACTCACGTGTTCTTGATTTGTATTCCACGGCCAACCTGGTCTCGATCACTCAAGGCCAAAACCAAGATTAGAAAGACTGACGTCTGCTAATGGCTGCCTGGTGGTTTTTCTGGGGTGCTTCATCAACTCTGTCACAAGCAATAACAGGAAGGAGAGGAATCCTAAAGGTCTTGGAGAGCCTATGAACCTAATTCCCCTTGGCTGATTGCTGCAGCCATTTCCCCCTGCCACAATCACCTCTGCCATGCCAAGGGCTGGCCTCTGAGTCCACTTTCCCCTCCTTACTCTTGAGCAGCTCTGCAGAGAGCCTGGAAGCTGCTGGAGCTGCGGTTCAGAGGTGATTCATGCGCGTTTCTCGGCCAGGAAGCGCCCGCCATTCACATTCAAATATCGCATCGCTCCTCAGCCACAAGAGACACGGGCAGAGGGAAACACTGAGGACCCTTGTGGCAGCGTCTACTGGAGTCTTGTTTGTACAAAGTTTGCCAACAACAGCCCTCATCAGGGCTACAGAGGGATTTTCCCTCCGGGGATTAGTTCTGAGATTCAGCCAGGGAAACCGACCTCTCTCTCCTCTCACCGCCTGATGCCCCTTGAGGCTCACAGACTTCTCAGGTGTTTTGCATGGTGTAAGGAGATATTCTCTCCTGCTATGCTGGATTTGTTAAAATATGCCTGGCAGGACAGCAGAGATAGGGCTTTTTGCTCAGAGAGGGTGGTCTGCATGGCAGGAGGTCAGACAAAGCAGATAGCTGGGTATGGCAGACCAATGTCAAGGCATGAGCCTGACAGAAGAGAGTTAGCTAAGAGAATTTTGGCAACAATTAAAAAGAGGACAAGAGGGAATACCACTCAGAAACCCTCAAATATGCTTTTGCTCTAGAGGTTTTCACTTCTTTCCTCCCTTTCTCAGACTTGCTTTTAGCCTGCTCTGCCCAGTCAGAGGGTTAAGTTTTGAGAAGGGATGTTCTGACCTCTGAGGACCACTGTAGCTTCCCAGATTACAGGGGTTCAGGGTTTAATTCTGGGCTAAATGCAAGCTTTGTCACAGAGGTGAAGTTTTGGTAGCTTGGGCCTCTTCCAGGGGACATCACCACTAGAAGGAGGTCCTGGAGCAGTCACAGGACACATGAACTAAGAACATGACTCTTGACCTAAGGGTCTGGGCACCAAAAGAGCCGGGAGACCATACAATAAAGTACCAGAAAAACACAGAGAGGTAGGGGGAATGCTGCCCTTCTAGGATAAGGGAGGCATGAGGTGGGGACCTCCATCCCAGTGTCACCATCGTGCCTTGGTCTCAGGGGGTCACAGAGCAGCTCACTGTGGCTGACTGATGCAACCTGCAACTGAACAAAAGTTGATCTCTTCACACCTCCTCCTATTTGTAACATATCAGAGAAGCAAAAATGAGCCCCTGCTTTTTATGATAGAAGCAATATCAGCTTTCACTGTTTTTTGCTTCCTGTTGTTAGAAATCAGGTCAAGGGGGTGGATTAAACAATTCCTGTCCAGCCTTTCTTCCAGTGTAGCTGCAACTTAACTCTCTTGCTTTACACTGTTTTTGCTGCTGTTAATCAGGTTAACTTTCGTGGTGGGGAGGACACAGAAGCTGCTTGGCCATGCTGGATGACAGTTTATGCCTGCCTCACAGGTTTATTTTAACTCTGGCTTACCATCCTATGTCTGAGTAATTACATCTCAGGTTGGCATTGGCAGAAAATAATACCCAGATTTTCACATGTCATGTAAATTACTTCTAATTCACCAGAGAGTTCCCATCCTTGCAGAGATCACTTCCCCAGTTATTACTTTGGAGTGTTATATCCAACTGTGAAGCTCACAGGAACAGTGAATCAGCTCAAAAGACAGGATTTCTGTTTATCTTTCCTTCATCTCTAGAACCTGTTCAACCTGTGTGAGATGAAGTCCAGACCTGATCCAAATATTCACCCCTCTCGGTAGGCTCCAGCCAATCTTCCATACTTTTGTTATTCAGAGTGGGGGAACAAGAGTCCAGTCATTCTCCTTTATTTAGTTTGCAAAAAGATAATTCTGATTGAGATTCAGAAATGGAGGTTCTGTTTCTGCAAGTACTCATCACTCAGGGCTCCAGAACTGTTGGCAGCAAAGGTCTCTTGCCCAGTGACAGACCTAATGCCACACCACTGAATCCTCTGGTAAGATTATCATTGTTATGGTAGTCATGGAGAGGACAACTCTCAGGCATCTCATTCATCCCCTCTGCTCTGGCAAGGCATCCCAGATGCTTTGAAGCTGAGATGGAAGTGCTGGGCTTGGTTACTCTTTCTGTGAGAGGTATTAAGCAATGCCAAGAGCCTGCAGGAAGCCAACTGAGTGCAAACTGCAAGAAACACAGATTTGTTTTTGAATCATATCAGTACCTGTCCATATGGCAAGACTGAAACTGACTCCAGATCATGGGATTATCCTACCCCCATTCCAGTGGTTTGCAGTGTTGTTGTGAGCTCAAGTCTGAGTGGAAGAAAATGAAGCTGTGGAGAAAGAAGTGAAATGTTGTTCTTGCCACCACAATGCCTAGCTGGTCCTGGATAACCAAAGCCCAAGAGTACATATTGAGGTTGATTTCTCTTATCTGTGATCAGGCATTGCTAGAAACAGAAGTTGTGAAACAACCGTGTGAGAATAACAATTTTCACTGGTGGGAAACAAGCTGTTCTTGGAGTGTGTAGGGGGATTTGACAGCCTCATCAACAGTATCTGTTACAAACTCTGCCCAATTCCTCCTGCATACAGCCCAGACCCACTGTGGGACCTGGCTCAAGCTCAGTGGTAGGGAAGTGCCTCCACATGCTTCACAATTCCACTAGATGCATATCTACATCTTCAGGCACCTAAACATTGGCAATCTGGCTATGCTCCATGCCTTGTTTTCAAGTGTGATTAATAGACCATCCTATCCCTGGGCTGCTGAAAGAAAAAATGTGTTGAATGCCAGAAGGTGACCAGATGCTTTGGTGTCAGACACAGCCCCAAGTGCCGCGGGTGCTGAGGAAGTCATCAAGGAGGGCTGGGATTTTGTACTGGTCTTGTGAGAAGAGACAGACCCATTCAGTCACCATGGAAGGTGGCCAGGGTGTGCAGCCTGCAGGCAGGGCACACAGCTGAGCCCAACGAGACAGCAGCAGCACCACAATCTCTCCCAAAATCCAGTACCAATTTCTGTACCCCTCCCATCTTACATATGCAGAGAGTAGAAGCCCAGGGGGCTGAGGAAGCATGCCAGCAGGTGCTTTTCACTGTCCCTGTGCCATGGTGGAATCAGATTGCTTAGAGCTGCAGTAGCCAAGAGCTCTGGGTCTCTACCTCCCACCACTTCCCACCTCCCTCCTTGCAGTGGGGAGCACAAACCACATTTCCCCCACTAGGCTGAAAGTAGAGACCTGGATATGTACAGGGTCCCTGCAGCATCATTTGGGTCTCTACTAACTTAATCTTCTTTGCCACAACAGCGGGACAGTTGCCTGGCTGGGTTTGATCCATGCTGCTGTTTTCCTGGACCACATCAGTAGCAACATTACCAAAGCACAGAATTAATAGGGTCTGATCTGTCAGATGTGCTTGATTTACATTTGACACAACTCCAGACAGACAGAAGGCTGTGCCTGAGCAGATCCTATTGCAAGACTGGGGTCTAGGAGCATGCAAGTGTGTGTGTGCACAAGGGTTCATGTATTTAGAGAAATAATGTTTCCCCTCCATCCAAGGCCAGGAGACTGAAATCCAGCTTCTTTACCATTGACGCCATAACAACATTTGAGGTTTTGAAAAGGAGTGGAAAAAATGTGTTGCTGTAGAAAGGGAATTGTAATAAGATCTTAGCCTTGGAATAATGTGCTCTTTAGTGAAGCAGCAGCTCTGCAGCGCTTCCGCCTCCTTGAGATTTGTGAGGAGAAATGTGCCCCAAAGAATGCTAGTTATTCTGAATGGGGAGAAAACTCAGCTGAGGGTGAATGAAAGACATCCAGGAAAAACAGAGGAGCACTGCTCTGCTGTTCTCCTCCCTGCTCCCACCTCCCTTTCTCAGCAGAGCAGAAGCTTGATGCAGGAGCCTGGTGGGGATCCTGGTTAAAGCAGCAAGTGATTCATGGAAGCATTTAAAAAGAGTGAGACTTCAGCACAGAGAGGGGAATAAAGTGAGTTATGGGTTATGTAGGATGTGGCTGCAGAAGAGGGGCATGAACCCCACCAGGAGAGATGGCAGGCAGCTCGCTCCAGTACAGTGTTCCAATAAATCTGACCTGTGTTGGGTTGGACCTTGGACCCAGACCTCTGCTTGTCTTTCCTCCAGCTGATGCATCCATGTAGCCTACAGGCTTTGAGAGCTTCCACCCCAGATAGCTGGTTGTCCTGAGCTATGCCCTCTTGCCTCTGGGTTGTGGGCACCAGAGCTGTGCAGGAATGCAGTCAGGACCGAGGCTGCTTCCCAGGGCTCAGCAGTCACTGGATCCATAGCAGCCCACCTGCAGGTGAAAGTTGTGAAGATACAAGGCGACAGAGGAGACTCCCACAGCTTTTCAGTCTCTCCTCCATGTCTGGCCAGGGGGAATATTTCTTTCACAGCAGATTTGCTTTGATTGCATTTCAGAGCAAAAGGCTGCAGCTGTCCGTAGTACTCATGGAGGGCAATTAAAGGCAATTTTACATTGCCCAGTCTTAAATAACCCTGTGTAATCTGGGCTGCTATGCACAGGCTCAACATCATATGTTCAGTGATGTCAAAGATGAGTTATGACACAGATTTGATATCTGGGGTTGTAAGAGATGGCTCAATGAGAAACATCAGTTCAATGCTTGACTATTATGGAAGGAACAGAAGACAGAAAGAAAATATTATTTTTCCTTGATCAATCTGTAGTGTGCCAGCACCTTTGCACAGTGTGAGAGTCTCTGCCTCAGAAAAAGAACCATAATGGTGAAGAAAATACAGAGAGGGCAATAGATTCTGTCAGAAGTCTGGATTAGTGTCTATGCAAAGGGTAATCAGAATAGGACTATTCATCCAGGAAAAAAAAAAAAAAAAAA
>VZUA01017810.1:0-12106 GCA_013401035.1 Horornis vulcanius
GGAGAGGAGAGGAGAGGAGAGGAGTCATGAATCTGGGCGTGTAATTTATATATGAGGGAAAGTTTAAACCAGTGTGATTGGCAAGAATGCAATGTTACTAAAAGCCACAGACATGCTAATTGGTGAGTCATGTAAGTAAACCCTATTGATCTTGTAGGTTTGCCAATTTTCAATTTTCACTTTTGCTTGAAAACAGCTCAGAAAATAAGACTTAACCAGAAACTCATGATCTGTGACATTTTCATCCAATTTTTTAGCAAATGTAACTCATCTATCTTGAGGGGTGCCTTTGTTTACCAAGGGAACAGTTACAGAGTTTCCCTTGACTCACCTAAGCCTCCCCCAGCACTGGCTGGAGTCGCACACTGGGAGCAGACCATGTCCTATGTGTTTTCCATATTCCCATTATTTCCATATTTCCATCGCAGCTGCAAACCAAGATATTCTCAACCATGATGTTCACTGCCAGCACACAGTCTAAGTGTATGAGAAATAACCACCAGAGGCCTGTGACACCTCAGCCACACCACTGCAGAGGTGGGGGATTTCAAAAGGTCAGGCTTGGCTCAGCTCGATTTTCTGCAGCCATGCCCAGCAGAGGAGCTCCGAGCTGCTCAGGGATTAGACTGACATTGACAGCATGGAGAGAGCAAAGGGACATTCCTTTGATGATGTCTGATGGTGCAAAGATGAGGGTAGTTTGACAAATCATGTGAAGGAACAAAAAAAATAAAGTTTTTATCCCATTAACTCCATCCTTTACTATTTGGGCTGAATCTGAGGTGAATTTGATACAGTGGCTAAAGCAGATATCCATGAATATCCACTCTGCTGCACTGCCACAGGATAGGAAAGTCTTGTCCACCTTGAAAGAAGCACCATGTTGAGTGATCCTGAGCTGCTGAGATAGAGGGATTGGCTCCTTCTCCACCTCAGAGAGAGCTTCAGTAAGCAGGCACAGGCTTTCCACATTCTTAAGCAAAATATTTACTTTACAAGCGCTGAAACAAAATTTGGAAAAGTGAAGAATAATATTTATTTTGATGATGTTAAATTGCATTAAAGTCTAAAGTGAAAATTAGATGCATGCACATACACCAAGGGCATTATTCACTAATCATAGGAACATAAAAGAATTGGAAAATACCCTCTTTCATTGCCACTAGGAAAGTTGATCTGGAATAAATTACAGGCAAAATGTATAATTAAGCAAGCTATTATTATCCAGTGTCTTAGCAGATGCTGACCTCGTTTATGGTGATCAGGATAAGAATTCAAGCAAGGTTTGATTTCACAGCTGTGTCCATGGTGCCTTGGACCTGTTGTATTGCCCCAGAAATCTCCAAGTGTTAGCACTGGTATCAAAGTGTGCTGCTTATGGATTCCTATCCTTCTCAGCTGCTGACTGGAGAACTTTTCTTTAGCTTCTTGGAAACGAGAAAATTGTTTCACTGATCTGTCAGCCAGGCTTTATATTTGAAGCCTGTATTTAATTACTTTGAAGAACCTTTAATATTCTACCAGTACAAGGAGGGGGGGGGGGCTTCCACTGCATGTTGCTATTCTCTTATTTTTATTTTTTGCAGGTGTAAGCTTGTGGCTTAGTTACTGAAATAATAATTCTGATGAAAATATCCTTGGCATGAGAGATGAGCTGCCAAAGTGTTATGGGCACAGTAATTTGTACATGGAAATGAGGACCCAGGGAACAACATGAACATCAGTGTCCTGAGGAGCTTATGATTAAAACATTATGCTGAGCTTTTAAGATTTCTACAGCTAATTAGCAAGATTTATAAGTGTCTGGAAAAAAAAAAAAAAAGAAAGAAAGGCTGAACACAGAAACGATCCTTATTTTCCCCTTGGAGCAGAAAACTGCTAGGTTCTAAAATAGTGGGGAAAGAAAGAGAGAGAAAACACCCTTATCTTTTCATTAACCCACAGTTTAGACTAATTGTTTCCCTCTTTTCCATAGGATGAGTGGATGTCTCTCAGGTGTCGAGCATGAAGTCTGTGACTTATTCACATCAGTGGCAATGCCTTGTTGATTTCATAGAGAAAAGGTATCCTGCTGTTTCCTTATGGATTCAGACTAGCACCGGTTTTGTTTTCCAGCAGCCTGCTGAGGGAATGCGAGGTGTCTGAAAAGCCACTTCCACCAATATATACTTGGTTGATTCTGTGTCCCCAGGGGTGCAAAAGGAAAAGGAGGGGCATGGGAGGAAAGAAGAAATACCAAGCCAGTCTGTAGAGGAATGAAGGTCTTAGTCTACAGCCAGAGACCTGTGAGGGCCTCCACTGCTCCCAGGAAGGCTTCTGGCTGGCAGCACCTGCATGACCTGCTTGGGAACTTCATGGTGTCCATGGAGGGGCCGTGCACGACCCCAGCCCTTTCCCTACAATTTTTGCATGTAGTCATGGACAGAAAACCCCTGGGCAGTGCCATAGAACTCTTCTCTTCTGTCCGGACAAACCTCTCAGCCAGAAAAGGAGACCCACTCTGGAAAACGTGGACATCTCATTGCATAGGATGAACCTTGCTCTAAGTGAGATAAAGACTGATGATCATTACTGAAGCCATGGCAAAGGAATTGCATAAATACAGACCCAAACCAACTGAAGCCAGATGTGATGACTGGTTTTGTGGTGGTTGTAGCTAGCTCCTGTGTGCAGAACAGCTGAGATTTCACCCAGAACACAGCTGGTTCTTTTGGCCAGGGTGTCCCTGGTCCAGGCTTGCCTCAGAGAGGGAAGAGACTCTCCAGCCACTGTGGGCATTGCCCTTTGCCAGAATCTGCACTCCTCCTGTTTCTAGCCAAGAGTACTGGGACCACAGGTGGGTCTGAGCTCCCCTAGGAGCTCCCCTGGGAATTGTCACCCATGGTGGGGACCAAGAGCCACGCTGGACTCTCAGCTGCCTGGGCACAGAGCTACATGTAGGGACATGCACTGTGTGTACAGCCTTCTCAGGCAAACATGACATTCAGAGAATTGTACTTCACTTTTTGGTGGCTGCAAACATCTAGTGTCTGCAAACATCTAGACAGACACAACGTCTTTATGTATCCCTGGGAAGTGCTTTATCAATTCTGTATGTCACCACAGTGTAATAATTAAAAATACATTCTTTTACTGCACAGCTAGTGTGACCACAAAAGTCCATTTATAAAGATCCATCTATTTATACTGGATCTCTGTTTCCTCAGCTTAGATATATACAAATACTACTGTGCCACACTTAATAGTATCCTAGCATTTTATTATTTTCTAATGAACCGCTGTCATCAACTCATCCAGTAATTTTTTTTCTCATTCCTGTATTCCTAGACAGTTGGCCTAAATGGGTATAATGGATAATTTCCACTCCAGCAACAGTTTGGCACTTTTGTTATACAATGCTTGGTAGCTGCTGCACCCTTGAGCCAGAGAATATGCTGAGGTTTATGGTGAAACCCACACTGGAATGATGCCATTTTCACCTACAGAGCTGGTCCTTTTCTTTTGTAAACATGGAGTGGGAGCAGTTAGAAACATTTTTAAGAGTTTCTGGTCAAAAATTAGATAGGAAGGTTTAGCCAGAGAACTTTTTCACTGAAGTGGCACCTTAGCCTCCTTGGCCAGAGGTGCTTAAGACCATGGGAGTATCAGGCTGGCACCTCCTACTGCAAAGTGTCCAGCGAGAGGAACATCAGCAGAGCCTGACTTCATCATATAAATCCAGGGTTCCATATGGATACAAAGCTCCCAAAACAGAGCTGTGGGGGAAAGAGGAAGGAGGGAAGTGGAACAAAGGCCTGGCTGAGGCAGCACTGCCGGGATGCCAGCAGAGATAGCAGAGGGAGAGGAGTGGGGCTGGGAGCGCCCTGTCACAGGACCCCCTCTGCATCCTCTGTCCTCCAGCACAGAGAGGGGGGCCTGCCCAGCCTCTTTTACAGGTGTGCAGGGAACTGGGGGACCCAAAAGCTGCTGGAGCTCTCCTCCAAAGCATGTGCACTCCAGATGGGCTAGGACTGAACACCAGCCAATATGGAATATTATTTATAATAACAATAATAACAATATTAATAACATAAGAACATCTGGTAGCATTTTTTCTGTCTACCATTTGGCTGGAGGCAGAGCATCCGGGTGACATGACAATGTATTTCTGTTTCCAATTTAGCCCCAGTTCAGCTGCTGCAGTGACCCAGAGACAGGCACTTCCAGGGACACATCCCTGCTCCCGGTCCCGGCTGGCCCCACAGGTGTCCCACCTCAGACAGCAGAAGCACCAAAGATCATCCGTGCTTGAATTTCCTTTATTGGCCGTTTCAGAGGGGGTTTTATGCTTCCATGGCTCCTTTCCATCCTACCCTGTGAGGAAGTCACCCAACTACAACGGTGTGCGGTTTCAGACAGAAAACAAAAGCTGTCTGTTTTGAAATCAAACCAGAAGCGGCTCTATTACACATTTCATGCTATTGAAAGTATATTTGACTTAATACATAATTAAACTATTTTGGTATTGTTTTGAATTCTAAGGCTTTCAAATGTACCCAGTGAATATGTCACTTCCACCAACAAAGATTTCAGTTTTGACATGCAACTAACATCTAGCCTAAAAAATTAATGCTGTAGTTAAAAACAGACTTTTCTTTTCTCATTATACTGACAGAAAGCTAAAACCAAAATTACCGTGGAAGCTGAAGCTGTTGCTCCTAAAGTGTATACAGATAGCTGTGGTAGGAATACTTTTATCCATCCTGCTCATCTTTATTTTCTCCCAGCAAGTTCTAGCTGGGGATTTGACTTCTTTGGGATCCAGTGAACTGAGGGTGGATTCCTCAGTTGTGGAACAGGCTTTCACTTCAGAGCAGTTAACGCATTGTGCACCGAGTCTCATCTGCTATAAATTTGTACTGGTTGATGACAAACTTAAAAGGTGCACGATTAAAACTTCATGTTCAAGAATAATGTCCATTTAAGTATTTGAGCATTCTCTCTCGAGTCACTAAAGACTGAGATTTATGTAAAGTAAATGAAGCGTCCCCCTGATGCCTTTGGAAGCACGTATCCTGTTCCTGTCCTTGGGGTCAGCCAGCTCTGCACGTATGCTCCAGGACAAACTATGTCTCAACACTCATTATATTATCAAATTTGCATATGAAGTAGCAAAAAACTGCTGATAAACAGAAAATCCAGGCCTTTGGCACAGCATTTGTCCAATTATTAAAATCAGTTGCTTTAGATGGCATCTGAAATAAAACCATTTCTCCTAATGCACTTTACACACCATTCTGTGAAAAGATTAAATCTAATTATGCAGCTTGACCTCCTAGTTTAGTCAGCTGAATTTATAGGGCAATGCAAGGTTGCTCCCATCACCTTTGACTATAGTCCTGTGATTCTTAAAATCCTTAAGATGAAAACTTCAATAGTGCAGCATTATTTGTAACTGACAAAAGCCAGGAATTTGGGTTAATTCTACCTCCAGCCTCATTTTAATCCCCACAAGGTTCCCTGTTGTCACAAATATTATTAGCATATGAAATCTGCTGACTGCTGAAGTTTGAGGAATTCCAATAATGAAGGAATTTCCATGCCCTTAAATCTAACACATTTTCTGAAGCAGACTGTCTGCCAGTGTATATCGTAAAGCTTCCCTGGTTGGTTCAACACTTGGTGACAGTAGCCAGGAGCCTGCAGCTCTGGTACACAAATACAGGGCCAGACTTTCACCTCTTGGCCTGGAGAGGCAGTGGCTCCCTTTCCCCTTGGGGTTGCTTGTGGTGCCGCCCAAGTGGGAGCCCAGCATTTGCCTTTCTTTGGGATCTCATGGCCTGCCCTGGGTGCAGTGATTACATTACAAGGCAGAACGCACTCAGACTAGAAATCTGGCAGCTGAACAGCCAGGAGAACAGGGGAAAGCAGAGTGGAAATGAGCAGATTTGGGAAAAGAAAACTGGGAAGGAACAAAGAGAGAGCTGTAATCAGAAATCATCTGAAGCAATGCTGTTAATATGTTATCCATAACAGAGTCCTTGATGACAGTCCAGGACTCTCAGCCTGGGCCAGGGAACTGTCATCTAGGAAGGAGTAAATTCATACATAGGTTCATGCTATTAATAGTGACAATGCTCAGTAAATCTTACCCTGTGCACTGTAAACAAGCTTTTATTCATGTGGCTCAGGACAAATCCTCCCAAATACAGAATTTATCTGTCTCCCAGCTATACAGACTAGAGGTCCAGCTTTGCATTGTGACACTGTATGCATGGGCTGCATATATTTTTAGCATAAACAAATATGATTCACCTTCCTCTTGCAAGATGTTGACCTTCTCAGTTCAGTGTCTCCTCCCTTCCTACATCCTCCCTCTCCAAAACAGGGTGTTCCCTCCATTCTGTAGGACATTCCTTCACACACATGTTCTCTTGATTTATGTGAACTAAAGAAGTATTTGTGACAGTCACCTAGGAGAGGGAGAAGTGGGTTCCTGCCCTTGTCTTAAAGATTTGACACAGCAGGAGAGTGGGAACTACATCTCCATGGTCACCAGAGAGGCCTTGCAGCCTGGAGAGACAGCCTTGCCTCTTCCACTGTTTCCTCTGAACGTGATAATTAAATCCTTGAGCCCAAGGATGAAAGCTGCAATGGGGAGATCAAAGTCCACAATTACAAAGCTTTCTAACTCCTTTTCTCCTACAAGATAGGTTAAACAGCCCTGGTTCTCCCTGGTAAAGGTGTGTGTGTGTTCAAACCATGTGTCCCACAGACTGGGTAAGCAGGTAGAGCTGGAACTGAAAGAGGGTAGGTTTAGATTCTATATGAGAAAGAAGTTATTTACCATGAAAGTGCTGAGACACTGGAACAGGTTACCCAGAGAAGTTGTGAATGCCCCATCCCTGAAAGTGTTTAAGGGCAGGCTGGATAGGGCTTTGACAACTCAGTCTAGTGAAAAGTATCCTTGCCCATGGCAGGAGAGATGGAACTATCTTTAGGGTCCCTTTCAACCCAAACCATTCTGTGACTCTATAAAATACCTTCTCAGCCCTTCAGGGTGTGCCATACTTTACCATCAGAGGTAAGAAGTGAGCCAGTCATTCAGTCTTTGAATACTGATTCTCTGTGTAGCCGATGACCAAACACCTTCAGGCAGAGGTGCTCTGCTCCCCACTCCAGGGTTTCAGTAGTATATTGCCAAGAAATCCTGCACATCAGCACTGATTTTCTGGTAAGGTTTTTAAAATGCAGATTTGGAGCCCTGATGAAAGATCCCCAGAGCAACGAGGGTTATGGTGCCAACATCAGAAAATGAGGAAGAATATCAGTGATTCACTCTCATATTTCTGCCTGCGTGTCATCTGAAAGAAAATCTTGTTTAATGCTGAGTGTCATACTATTACAGAAGGACAGAGAGCTCAAATAATTGGAGAGGGTGCACACACTTGTGGCCACACTAAAAAGTATCCCTAGGAATAAATATTGCAATTTACTGGCTCTGGCCATGGAACCATGGATTACTCTGTCGTCTCAAAGAGGATGCAGCTAGCAGCAAAGCTCCCTCCTAACACAAGGTTAGTGTTGCTTTTAGTGAGCTGTGGGCTCATGCTGTGGGGGAAGGAGGAGAAATATTTCTCAGATTGATAAAGAAAGGACCCTGGAGTGGTCAGTAAATGTGAGAAGATGTGAAGATGACTGGCATCATATTGATTGCTGTCAGCAAGTGACTCAGAGCACAGTCCCTCCCAACATCTTTATAAGTGAAAGACTAGGGAACAGGAGAAGCCATCCAGCCCAGTAACTCAGGATGGACAGTCCATCTCTGCACTGAGTAAATGAGTTGGTCCAGCTCCTACCACAAAATAGCAGAAGCTGGAGGGCTACACCCACTTAACTTCAACCAGCTTTTGCTAATGTGGAACCTTCACCAGACATTTTGGGGGATCAAGACACAAGAGTGCTACTGGCTGCATTACAATGAACAAAATAAGCAGCAAAGTGACTGCATGTGGGTAATAAAAATAATAGCCAGTGGGAAACATGAGGAATCATTTAAATGATGGAAGAGAAATGATATACATCTGAGTATATTTTTTCATAGGCAAACAGATGAAAACTGGTCCTCCAGCAAAGCTGGGGTACAGCCAGGGACTTAGATGTTGCAATGTTTTAATTTGCAGATTTCCTGTTGCCTAGCACACTCCTCAGCCAAGAATTAGACAGTCGAGATACAGTTCCCGGGGAGAATTAGGTGCCTTAGAAGAGTATTCCTAGAAACCAGCACACTGAGTATGAAGTTATTCACACTGCCCTGGAGAAACCACAGAAGAACAGAATGGGACCACAGTCACAGAGAGCAAAAATAGTTCTCTGCTCAGTCTGAATTTGCCCCTGAAGGAAAAGAGTTCAATCCAGTTAAGTCTTTGTCACAGAAAGATCCTTTGCTTTTTTCTTCACCTCCCAATGCATCCAGTGTCTCAGTAGCTGGGTCACTCTTATCAGAGAAGGAAAATGTGCTTCAAACCCCCATGCTGCCTGCTCTGCAGCAAGGATTTGGTGCCGACTGCTGCACAAGCACTCACATCAAAGCAGGCTCACCCCCACCCTCTCCCTCTCCCAGCAACTGTGCAAGGAGAAGCAAGGCCAGTCTGAGGATAAGTGTGAAGGCCAGCAAACAGCTGTGCTGGGGGAAGATGTGCTCCATCTGAGAACTTGCTCTGCAAAAACTCGGAGATAAAGGGGCTCTGAAAAGACCAGCTGCAGCTGCCATAAGCATGACGACAGAAGTTGAGGTGGACAGCAGGGCCTTTCAAGGGTGCCTAGAAATCAGGACTCAGGTGCCCTGAGACATCCACCCATCTGACACTAACACACCAATCCCATAGCTGCCTGTATTCCCCACAGGAAAGGTGCAGATCTAGATAAACTTTATAAAAGCTTAATGAGGAAGTTTCATAGCCAGGTCTTTGTCAGGATTTTCTCACCCCTGTATTAGGCATGGAAAGCTGACAGAGATATTCTTGTTCTCTTCCCTTATGTTTGCTGCCTTGTGAATGAAGACTCTGCTCTCCCGGGGAAGAGAAGTGCAGCTGTATATTTCTTTGTATCAGAACTCTGTCAGAAATCGACCTTCTCTTTATGCCCACTTAGTAAGTGTATGAGAGTAATATAAATATGAAACCAGCTGATACATCCAAGAAACAACTATCCCAAAGAATATGTATGCAATTTTATGCAGCTAAGATTAAAATGCTTCTGCATGAGCAGAATCTATTTAGGTAATATTATAATTATGACAGCTGTATGCTGCTTGCAGGCAACCTCTCCACTGATTCTGGTTGGTATGCAGACTTTCAGGCATTAGAGAAACCTGCTTTAAAACAATTAAAAACTACTTCTTATTGTTCAATTAAGAATAATCTTGACAATTTAACCTCATTTAAAAAAAAACAAACAAAAAAGAAAAAAAAGGAAAAAACCCAAACAAAAGCAAAACAAAAAAAACCCCACCAAACCACCATTTTGAAACTGGCATGAATTATATTTGCTTTATACTTGTATTAGGGATTTTTTAAAATTTAAGATAAATGTGTACTAACTCATTTTCAATATGGCATCACTCCCAGTCTCAGATCCAGCAGATTTCTCTCTCTGGGACTGCCAGTGAACCTTTCCTTTTGCAGGCAAGTAATTTTCATTAGTGTCTTATCTAGCTCCTTAAGACAGGCTTCCCTGCTAGATAAAGCATGGCAATTTGAAACCACAGGGAGCAAGCCGCAAACCTCTCTGCCCAGAATGACTGTAAACATGCAGGCAGAAACAAACAAAACATCCTTTAAATTAATGAGGATGAATGCCAATAGCCACCTCATTTTCTGCTGAGTATTCTAGACTGAAAGGATTGAGATAAGCAGGACAGTACTGGTGATGTAGTTTGACTTACCAGTTAATGGAGAGTGCTTCAGAACAATGTACCCAAACTGGGCTGAGTAAAAAGAGTCAAAAAATAGACAATTTTTCTGACCATAGGAGACCACCTCCCACCTCTCAACAGTACCCTGGACGACTCCCTTGTTATAATTAAGGGTATGTGGAGTATTATTGGTGGCAAAACTTTGTTGAACACACAGAACCTATTTAGCAATTGTCTGGACAAAACAATAGCAAATAGACCACAAAAACAATAATCCTGTGCTGGCAGAGATGGACTGGATGATCTAATTGACCTTCTGCATTTGAACCTTGTCATCTATCGCTGGCTATGGGCTGCAGAAGAATGGAAAACGTGTAAGATGAAAACAGGTTTAACAATAGAAAAAGAAAACACAAATGCAAATGCAGAATGCAATACGATTGCTCAAGATGCAAATTATAACCAGACCCAGGAACAGATTAAGAAATTATGAGTATACTCAGAGTGCCAGACTCCAAATAGTAGGTTACTGTAATGCCTCCTTTTTAACCCCACTGAGACACTGAGCCAGCAGAAAACTTCATTTGCAGGACTTGGCTCTTCTGATATTCAGGACATAGGTAGAAATGCACATTCAAAGCTACAGTTTTATTTCTAGGCCTACAGCACACTAGAGGCAACAACTTAGACTTCATTTTTCAATTGGAAGAGTTACAGAAAGTAGATAATTTCATCAAGGCAGCTGAAGCCTGGATAAAGCCTGTGTCTGTGGGAGGGGACTAACACATGATCTCTGAACACAGCTCTAAAAACTCTGATTCCTCATTTACACTGCGAGTTATGTGAATGGTACTGCTGCCATCAGCTGAAAAAGCACCTTGGAGTTCTACTATAGACAGCCTGAAAGTCTCTGGTTTGTAGAACAAGTTAATCTGCATTTCTTCAATTTCTGCAGGCAGCCCCATGGCCTGAGGACAACAGCATGCTAAATGCTTCTCAACACTGTCCTTCAATATTCTCCATCCTTTTTCCAAGGCTCAGGCACATCATGTTCCCAAGCAAAATATAGGAAAAGAGACTGTTCTCCTGCTCTAGAANGGCAAAGAAGCAACACAAATGCATCCCCATTTTGTCCAGATGAAACTCAAAAGCAGACACTTTATGAAGGAGAAATAAACAAGAAAACTGAGAGACCAGAGCTCTGCTCACTTTCATCTCTGCTTCTCAGCTGAAGGTCCACAGAGCACCAGGGTTTTTACAGCACCAGGAGGTGGCTGATAAAATGATTACAACAGAGTTTCTAAGGAAGTTTGCTGAGAANACGGAGCTGAATGTATATACAGCCTGGAATGGAATGACCTTCTATTTTGTGGTTTCCCAATTTCTTCTCTTGCAAGTGGAATTAATAAAAACTTTAGGTTCATTCTATTAATTAGACCCTTGAATAAAAGCAATTTCTGTCTTCTGTCTCTAACAAAACATCATTGATCTCAAAAATACCCCAGCAGCCCTAGTTAGCTGTTACAGGTCTCCATTGAACAATTTCTTTGCAAATCAGATTGAAATGGAACAATTTTGTTGGCCAAGAAAACCAAGAATTCAGCCAAAATAAGAAACACCCCCGCCCCCGAACCTTTCCCCTCAGTTTTCATGCAAACACACAACTGTAATAATATTTGAGAATATTTTATCATCAGAATCAACTACTTCAGTCTTAAACAACTTACAGTATTTAGCCAGCCATCCAACTAAACTGCTGGTCCCTCCAAACAATTAGTCATATTTTAAACCAATGATAACAGGCAAGATCATGGTTTCCATAACAAATATATATAAGCTGATCATTTTAGTGGAAACCATACTTCGTGTCTGTTTCTCCAATATATGTCTTATTGTTTGCATTTCAAGGCTGTTAATAATCAGATGACAACTGTTGGAGAAAAGAAACTGAGGCTGGCATAGATCCTACCTCATCCTGAATTTCTGCTTCTGGGGCGGGAGTCAATAAAATGAAAGGTCTCAATATACTTCATTGTGTCATGAGAAATTAATAGTAAAGAGGAAGGTGAACCCACAAAGAAACCAGAACAAGACCTTGCATTTCAAACTCCCTTCCTGTTCATATAAAGAGATGCTATTTCCTTTGGGTTTAAATCCCTACCCCACCTTAGTGCTGTGTTGTACATTATCATAGAGACCCTAACCATTTCC
>VZUA01017810.1:18840-37392 GCA_013401035.1 Horornis vulcanius
TGGAATGAGAGAATAGTGTCAACACTGCTCTAGATTTCAGATCTGGCAAAATGTGCCTGAAGGTGACACAGAAGAACAGTAAGTTTTAAATGACATCTCCGCTCTCATATGACTCCCATGAAGGTCTGCAGTTAATAGCAGAAAGCTTTCTTAAAAATTAAATGTTATTCTTGTGTCTCTCATACTGAGTATCTCAGCCCAATGCTGATTTAAATAAGGCAGACAGTTGGTTTAAATGTGGAGGATAAGCAAAAAATTCCAGTTTTAATGAAATTCTACGAGTGTGTTTTAGTCCCAACACCATCAGTGCTCACAGACTAGCAATACTCCATAGATAAATTAGTCTTTCTTGATGTTAGCTATCATAAACATTAATTTTTTACTTTAGAAATCCTAACACAGATGGGGCTTTTGTGAAAAAATATTTCAGAGAAGCTTTGAAGATAACCAGTACAATAAAGGATTAATTTTCTCAGTTTCCTAGGTCTTGATCTCTTTGCTGTCGTTTAGTATAAAATAAAGAGTAGCCCTCTTACAACTGACAAGTCAGAATGAAGGAAACCAACTGTGCAGATTACAACCTTTGAAGTTTTACTTGAAGATCATACTAATTGTCCAGAAAAATTTAACAGTAATTGACAAATTCACTTTCATTGTTTCTCATGGTACCAAACAGTTTTGTTCAGGAGAACATGCATATATAGTGGATAACTACTTTAGATTTCACCACAAATTTCCCACTTATTTTAAAATAATTCTTTCTTTGATGTATTTTTAGTACAATCCTATGGATTATTGGTTCTTTCCAGTTAGAAAGCAAATGAATATAAGTGGTGCCCACAAGCTCTAAAATATTAAATGCTACAGCAGAACCCTACAAAATTACTAGTTTCACAGATAGATCCAGGTTGAGATTTACCAGTCCAGAACATTTTGCTTCCCTGATCTCCTAACACAGAAAAAAATCTCAGCAGATATAGAGCATTGTGTTCAGCCCTAGAAGAAAAACTGCTGGAGTGGTTTGGGTGCTAGCCTGGGACTTGGGAGATGCTAACTTTCCCGCTCCACTATGGCATCCTGTATGGCCTTGGGCAAGTCACATTTCTGAAATGAGAATAACATCAATTTCATAAGGCTCTTCTGTGGACAAATGCATTCAAGAATGCAAGGCACTCAAATCATAGAACCATAGGAACATAAAAAGGTTGGGTTAGAAGGGGCCTTAAAGATCATCTCATTCCAACTCCCCTCCCATAGGCAGGGACACCTTCCACTAAACCAGGTTGCTCAGAGATCAGGTTGCATCCAATCTGGCCTTCAATGCTTCCATGGGGCATCCACAGCTTCTTTGGGAAGCCTGTCCCTGTGCCTCATCAACCTTGCAGGGAAGAATTTCTCCCTAATATCTAATCTAAACCTACCCTCTTTCAGTTTAAAACTGTTACCTTGTCCTAACACTACACTCCCTGATAAAAAATCCCTCTTTATCTTTACTGAAGTTCCTCTTTAGGTACTGTAAGGCTGCCAGAAGGTCTCTCTGGAGCCTTCTCTTCTCCAGGCTGAACAACCACAACTCTCAGTTTGTCATCCTTGGAGAGGTGCTGCAGACCTCTGATCATCTTTGCGGCTTCTTCTAGACCTGCTTGAACAAATCAATGTTTTTCTTTCTTATCTTGAGGGCCTGACAACTTGTGGTTTACTTAAATACATAAAGTAACTTTGTAAGCTCTGTATTTGGAAACAGGATAAGGATTTGGAAGCAGGGTAAGGAGTACTGGATTCCCATGTAATTTGCCACAGCAAAGAGTCTTAACCCTGCCTTCAGGAAGGCAGATGTTCCACACAGGGAGATGTTCCCTAGCCCAGAGATGAATGTGTTCCTGCATTTCACACACAGAAACCACCTTCCTACTCTGGGCAGGATAGAAGCTCTGGGTTACCCACTGCAGTCACAGCTGCTGCTCTTTTCCTCTTGTACCACTTCATCATACCAGCATATACGGTACAAATACCCCCACGTGGCACTTCAGTCTAAACACCTCCCAAAACTCCTCTGCGTGCTGCTGTTTGCTGGGTAACTGACTTAACCTGCTACACAACACTGCAGCTCCCTCATATTATTCAGGATGGGATTAACACCCAGTCAGTGATCTCACCCCTTCAGTCTGGCTCATGTCCTGCTGCTCAGACCTTACCCACACAGACAAGGACTGTCTCACCAAACCACAGAGAGAAAAAATCAACAGCCAGCACATCCTCACACCAGCTACCCAGGCATGCTCTTGAAATTCTTGGGTATTGCAGCATCCAAATGAAAGGAATCCCAGGACATCCCTCAGCTGACAGACTGAGAGGAAAGGGCTGATTTCTCAGTAAAAATCAGTAGCCACTGAGATGCAAATCCAAATAGGCCAAAGACCAAAGCAGAAACATATTGTGTTCCAAAAGGGCCACTTTCAGAGTGTTGGAAACTATTATAAGCCAAATGAGCTTGGAGAGAGAATTTTTGAAAGGGAAAGAGAAGTAGTAATTAGGAGGTATTAAAAAAGAGAGCACTGAATAAATAAATATTCACAATCACACACACAAAAAAAGGCAATATTTGCTTTGTGGCACACACTGTGGTTGGATTCTCCACACCTTAAAACCCTCCAAAATCTGAAGAGACTACAAATGCTGCAGGGCTGCAAATCTTTTTATGCCCCTCCGAGGTGGTAAATCCCATGGACCATTTGTAGCTCCACTACTGATCCTCGTGGCTCCTCTGTGTTAACTTTGGCACACCTTGCCCCTAGATCACAAGAAGGAAAGAGAGCTTTCAGCACTCACAACATAGCCTTTCAGTTAAGGGAAAAATGTAATAAAGCATTAAGTTTCAAATTAATAAACAACCCCCAAAGGCAATTCTTCTCACTTTAGTGTATCTTCCCTTTTCTCAGAGGCTGAATTTCCTTCTTCTGAGGTAAGCTGTTGGATCAGCTCATGGTGGTCATGAAGCCATGGTCTCTGTCACACAAAAGACCATCATCTTCTTTCCTTCTGGCAGGAGATCCTTGGGCAATTCAGCAAAGAGCTTCACAGCCTCCACAGCCTGAAGTGTAGGAGTGATGAGACAGAGACCACGGCTTCATGACCACAACAAGCTGATCCAAGAGCTAACCTCTGAAGGTGGAAATTCATTCCCTTGGGATAATCTGTTTCAGCAAAATAACCAGTTTTATGGTGGCTTAGTGTGCTGAACTGGAGCAGGAAGTGCTCCAGTAAGAATCACAGTCAGTGTAAGAGTGGATAACTGCTGAGCAGAGGGTGAGAAAAGCCAGGACCAGGGAACAGGGAAAAGGCACAAACCCCACTCCTTTCAGCAGCACTGCACTGTCACATTAGCATCCATGCTTGTGAAACCGCAGGCCGAGGACTTGCTGTGGAGCAATAACTCATCTGCAGAACCTTTCATGAAGTGTAACCCAGTACTCCCAAGCAGGATTTGTATCTTACCCATCAGCTCCTCAAAGCATCATACATATAAAGTAACCATCTAGTGAAAGGGGAAATAAAAGTAGCTGCACAAATATTTAGATAACACACGATAAAAGGAGAAGTAGGCAGCAGCTCATAGAAATCATGAGCCACAGACCTGACAAGATGGACAAAAGGAAATAAATTCTGTGACCGGCAAGAGAGATTCTGATCTTTGGGTGTTTGCTCCTGGGTGTTTCTTGAATTCTTGTTTTTCCTTGTATATCAAAACCAAATTGGTTCATTTTTGGATGGACAAAGTAGATGAAAAATAAAGAGGGCAAAACTATTTCATAAATATTCTCATCCAGCATAACAGAAGCAGGGGCTTCTGTATGCCTGTATGAAATGAAGGTGAATTAACTGGCCTCACTGTAAAAAAAAGTAGTTCAGTAAAAAAACAGACATTACCAACTAGAGTAGCTCCTAAATGAGCAAGTCTGAGTTGTGCACATGCAAGAGCTCCAGAAGAGCAGATGGACAAGTGCTCTTGGACTTTCCCCTCTCCACTGACTAGGAGACTAACACAACTGATTGAGATATGGCACTGCTCACCAGTAGCTCTCAGGTGCCTTTATGAGCTGCAGCCTCACACCAGGAGGGGCTGCGCTGGTGAAGAGGGCAGCGTGTGGCAAGGCCATGGGAAGAGGCTGTCAGCATCCCACAGCACTGCCCATGTTCAGAGCACTGCCTTTTCTTGGCCTCAGCATGGCCATGAAGGGAGGAACTCACAGAGCGAGGGCTTAGTAAGCTCACAAGTTTCCAGAAGACTCTCCTGGCGAGAGGGAAGAGGAGCAGGAACATGGGCCACTTGCCAGAGATCGATTTGTCCAATTTAAAGAAATTAATTTAATTGTCTGTGGCAGTAGGAAAGCTTGCAGCTGCTGGCTCCAGGAAGCCTGGACAGTAAGACAACACGGCGCCAACACTGCTAGAATTAAGCAAGTGAGGTGAACACCCAGCAGCCGGGACTCAGGAAGCTTGGTGGCTTCACATCCTTCCAATGACAGGCTTGCACACCCACCATTTCCATTCTGAACTGTTACATCCCAGGGTGGCAAGTCTCTCTAAAATCCAGGCCAGCTGTTAACATTTAGTGTAGCTGGTACAAGACAGTGTTTAAAATCCCCACCATTCTGCAGTTAAAACTTTGCCCTGCAAAAGCCAGGGGTCTGTCCTGCAAAGGGGAGGCCCAGCAGGCTGCTGGGGTGGTGGGACCCTGTGTTCCAGCCCAGGGAGGTGAAAAGGCAGGGAGAATACTAACAACTGTGTAATTACAAAATTATGTTAACTTTTTTTTTCTTTCTTTTTTTTTTTTTTCCTCAGAAGATAAGAACAGTTGGAGAAGTATATGCTGTGGGGCCTCAGCAAATCTACTGCCAGGATTTGCTGTTTGAGGCTTTCATCCATCCAGTTTTAATCCAAATTAGTAGGAGCTTCAGAAAGGGATTCTGGCAAAGTCACAGCTGGAAAGATTTTCATCATTAATTCTGCTAGGCATATAAAAATACAATTAAAAAAATAGGAAGGGGGTGGGCTATAACAGCTCTTGGCGCAAACCTGTTTTGGTTTGCTTTTAGAGTAAAAACAAAAACCAAAATAAAATCCGTATTTAATTAAGAAATAATCCTTATCTTTATCCTCCTTAACATTTTTACATAAGGCAAAAAAATGCCACTCTAGATTCATTATAGAATTAATTTCTTTGCTTTGTAAAGAGGCAGGGCGGCTGGGGGCGAGCGGGGAGAGCCGGCTCCCCTGGCCCCAGTGGCACAGGGCTGTGCAGATTTTTGGCAGGTCATTCCCTGTAGCAAACAGCAGTAGTTTAACGAGTTCAGCCTGCAGCTTGTCAGTGGGAACGCCAGAACGGGGAGGCAGCACAAGCGCAGGTGGTGCCTGGGGCTTGTGTGTGTTCACCCAGTGAGCACCAGCACTCCACACTGCCTGGGACCAGCTCCTCAGCAAGGACCAGAGTCCTTGCACACACACTTCTGTGACAGCTCCTGTTCCAAGCTGCAGAGACTAAAACATGACATTTTGCAAATGCCAACTTTGACAAATACTGCTTGAGCAAACCAGCTCCCTTTCTCATGTAATTTTATTTATCCAGGCAGTGTTATGTTAAGGAATGAGGCTCGAGCAAGGGCACATAAGCACTCTGCCACATATGCATTTTGAAGAGAGAGTAGGAACTTCCCAAAATGCTTCCAAATTGCTATGGGTCTATTTATTAACGAGACATAAGGTTCCCTGGAGGACAGAAGTCTACGTCCTATGGTGCTGCTCGTGATTCTGTATATCCTAGTCTGTCACAGCTGTTATTGAAATAAACCCATTGCACCTGCCCAACACTCCTAATATCAGATCTCAGAGCTTCAAGCCAACTGCCTCAAAACAAATCTGATTTATAAAAGTATGAATTGTGACCATAGAGGCATCATTCCACCCATCACATACATTCACACAAAGAAGACAACCGTGAACAACTCAGTGGAGAGGACTGCCTGTATGTGAACCTACAGAGCTAGACTGGGGAATCGGACCAAAGAATGAGAGGCTGGAAAGGAGGGCTGTGGAAAGGGATCTGGGTATCCTGGTCAAAGGAGAGCTGAACATGAGTCAGCAGTGCCCTGGCAGCCAGGAGGGCCAACCTTGTCCCGGGATGCATCGGGCACAGCATCACCAGCCAGGCAAGGGAGGGGATTGTCCCCTCTGCTCTGAGCTGGGGCGGCCTCACCTTGAATATTGTGGGCAGTTTGGGGTGCCACAATGTAACAAAGACATTAAGCTATTGGAGAGTGCCCAAAGGAGGGTCATGAGGAAGGTGAAGGGTCTGGAAGTGAAGCCTTATGAAGAACAGCTGAGGTCACTTGGGTCTTTTCAGCCTGGAGATGGCTGAGGGGAGACCCCATTGTGGTCTGCAACATTCTTGTGAGGAGAAGACGAGGGGCAAGCACTGATCTTTTCTCTCTGGTGACCAGCGACAGGACTCAAGGAAATGGCATGAAGCTGAGGTGGGGGAGGTTTAGGTTGGGTATCAGGAAAAGGTTCTTCACCCAGAGGGTGTTTGGAACAGGATTCCCCCAGGGAAGCCACTGGAACAAGTTCTCCAGGGAACCAAGCCTGACAGAGGTCAAGAAGCATCTGGACAACGCTCTCAGGCACATGGTGTGATTTCTTGGGGATGTTCTGTGCAGGGCCAGGAGGTGCAGTCGATGATCCTGATGCGTCCCTTCCAACTCAGCTTATTCTGTGATTCTGTAACAGATCCAACTAACTCAAAGGATTTTCCCCACATAGCTGTGTTTCATGTCTTGCCAAAAATCATACTATTTAAGGAACCTTGTCTATTAGTTGTTAAGAACTTTCATGATTAAATTTATTCTGTACTGCAGTTACCCACTTGCATTTCCCCTAGTGCTACATCAATAGAAGAAAAGATAGAACAAGGATTAGTTTTGCCTCCAAAATACACAGCATAATTCTCAAGTGTTTAGTGGAAACCTTTCATAATTGTCCCAGGATAAAGCAGACACTCTGGACTGTCCAGTCACAGCACTGAACATCCATCCCTAGACGTCAGTCAGAGACATCCCATCTTCTGGGACAGACTCCAGAGAAGGAAATATTGTGATTAACTGTGACCACTTTGCCAATGATATCTCCTTATGAGATGAAAATTTTAGGAGTTATGTATTTGATTATAATTAACTACTTATCCTATTACATATAATAACATGACCTGCTATTTTGCACATTATTAATGAAATATTTATTAGAACAAAACCATGAAGAACAAATTTTAAAACAGAATTTATTCATCAAGTGGCATTTTCATTGGAAAAATACTTCAAATAACATTTCCTTTTGGAAAAAATTACTACAGTGATACTATGCTGTTTTGAACATGTTTAGATTTTTTTATTTTCACCTCTTTTATGTAAGGCAACAAAAATTTGGATTAGAATCTCAGATGATCATTAACATATCATTGTACAAAATCAGCTTTTTCCAGCACCTAAAAATTGAATTTAAAAAAACCCCAAAACTTTTGGGAAGTTTTAAATGAAGCAAAATGTCCTGATCCTACTTTGCTACTCAAAGTACTCCTTGTCAAACCTGACATACTCAGTGGAATCCCCTGTGCTTTGGTTTGCTGTGGGATTTCAGCAGCCTCTGAAGCACTTCCTGGGCACCTCCCTGAGTGCACAGTCAGACAATATCTCAAGAGCAGCAGCAAAGACGAGATTTCCTTCCTGTCAATAGACTTTACCTCTTAGCTGCCCGCCTCACTTTATGCTACAAGAATTAGAAAAGATCTTACTTGGCAAACCTGTCTCGAGGTCCAGTGCCCTCAGTGCAGTCAGGCAGAATGTCCATTCTCCAGGACCTTGGGTCTGATGAGGTGCTTTAGCTAACAGCTTTCATCTCGTTGGAGTGGTGTCCTCCCCACCCACAGGCTTGGGAAAGCTGGAACTGGTGAGAGGCAGTACAAAATGCAAAGTACGGTGTACAAAATAACAGCATCCAGGACAGAGAGCTATAATGAAAACAGCTGGGAGCATACACACATTAAACACAGATTTTTACAGCCCACTGAGCCAGTCAGAGAACATCAGAGAAATATATTAAAGGGGTAGCATAGGGGCAGGTAAGATATATTTTGCATTTTTAAATTACATGATCTCCAAAGTCAATAACAGGAGAGAATAAAATAAAATAAACAGGGTTTTTTTTGCAAATATCAAACAGAAAAGAAAGGCGGAGAGGGATACCGGTCTCTTCATTCTCCTGGGCACCCACAACTCTATTTTTTTTTAGGAAGCAGTTTCCAGACTGAAAAAACAGCCTCGTTCAACTCTGGACCTCAGTTTAAACTGCAAACCAAACTAAACAGCAAAGAAAGTACACATTAAATTTTTCTTCCCAGCTTCTATTAAGGGGTGGAACATCAGAAAAGAGAAACATGGTGGTGATGGGAGCTGAGCCAACAGCCGAATCTCCTGCCAAGTAACCCCAGAGCTCTTCTTGTCCAACAGGGAAACCTGCAACCATTGTGTATCATCCCAGTCCTTCCTCCCTGCTCTAACTGGACATTTTTTTGCCTCTGGAAAACCTGTGGACAGAGGACAGTGCAAAGTCACAGGGTCACCACTCTGTGATACCCTTCTCCAGCTGATAGCCTTGAAGCTGTGGAATTGTCCTGGAGACACTGGAAAAAAAATTAAGAAAAAAACCTTAAAAAGCAGAGCTAGAAGGAAAGCAAAGATTCAGAATTATTAAGGCATTTCTTCCCTGTAACATTTCTACATTTAACCAATATCAAAGCAGCCTGAAGGCCCATGGTTTAGCTTCCTAAGCACCATTTTTCAGTAATTTTGGACAGATGAGCCTTGACTGAGAACTCACAAAAATTTGACTGCCTTCTGGCAGTCGTGGTGTGTATGAACACCTGTGACCTTGTTAAGTCACAACGCTGAGTGCTTGTCTAACAAAGACACTGAACTGTTAAGGACTCCCACCACAGCCTTCCAGGCCTCTAGAACTGGCAGAGAGGAATAAAGGGTCAACCAAAACCAACCATCAAGAGTTGCTGCTGGAGAGCCCATGTCCAGTGAGGGGACATTGACTCTTTACTGGAAGGGACCCAGATGTCATCCATTAACAGACACCAGTTTCTTGAAGAAACAGGGTTTACAGGGAAGAGCTGCACTATCCACGAAAAGTTCACCAAGCTGACATATCTGCTTGACTCCTCTCAGTGGTAAGGAGAAACTACTGAGTCTGAGTTCCTGTGAGTTTGCCTCATAGCTTGAGTAGAAGTGGGAAGTTCAGCCAAGACCCTTGTGTTCCTACTAAAAAAGCTTTTTGTATGGTTTTTCTTGTGTCTCTTTGTTTTAATGAGAAGATCAAGCAGCAGCAGTTCCAGCACTGGTTGTAGTAGCAGAAACAAAAAAAAATTGGTTAGAGCTTTTGTCCAGGTCTTGTTCCCATGTGGGTTCTCTGATGTTTAATGAGAGTTGAACTTGCATTACAGCCTTTCCCTTGGAAGAGGTTGTCTTCTTCTTCACTCCCTCTGCCTATTTCAACAAAAGTGTAGCTCCGTTATCTATATGACATCATCAAACCCTGAACTTCTGTCAAATTGGACACTAATTATAAAAAGTATTAGAGAGAGATGCCAGGTAGGGTACACAGCAAATGTACAGAAAATCTATTTCCACTACTTTCCCCCTTTCTCTCCCCACAGATATGTGGGAGGCTTGCAGCTAGACCACCACCACCTGGTAAAGGCATCTTGTAAAAAGATGGGGCCCTTTCCCTTTGTTGCCTCAACAAATTGCTCTCTACAGCAAGAGACCGCTTCTGCCCACATGACCTTGCAGCCACTTTCAGCCCCTCCCTCCATCCAATTTACTGTTGCACAACAAAGCACTCCAAAAATAACATTTATTTTTAAAAACTGGAAAATGGTACAAACCACCCCAAAAGAGAGAATGACAATGGCATGAGTTCAGCGCGGGCTCGTGAACTGACACTCCCCGCCAGGGACAGGAAGCTGGAACCTCACGGAAAGAGACTGAATGGAACCAGAGTGAAGGGAAGTGCCAGAAGCCGCGGCCAATGATGGCCAAATCCTGCCGAAAGGATAACTCAGCTGCCCGGCAGCCCTGCGCTAGGGAGAGCGCCAGGACTGTGTCACAGCTCTAGATCTATAAACGCCTGTGCTCTGGAAGTCTGCACGCACAACAGGCTGGAGTGTGCACACTAAGCAAGGAGAAGTTTAAGGATGAGGAACATTTCCAAATGACAGCTTTAAAGCTGGGGATCAGCAGAGACTGAACATCTGATTTCAATTCTAAACGATTTCTGATTAGCCAGTGTTGACGCAGTACCCCAAATACACTGACAGTTTCTGCTCAAAATGGCATCCTTCAGTAATGACAGAGTTGGTATGCATGGACTGCTAAACAAAGGCAACACCACCATTGCTGAAGGGAGTAGAAGTTGGACCAGAAAAAGGAGAAATAAACTAAATCATTTTTGTTGAACAGGCAGAGCCAGATGTGCCACTACCTTACCTCTTGTATAACCACTTAGATCATGCGTAAGGTAACTTTCATGAAAGTGGAGTTATAAGTGCATAATAAATAAATCTAGAAAAAATTCCTTGCCTATGAAGAACGGAAATTAATTTTAATTTGTTAAGTAATAAAAGCTGAATGCTAAATTGTAATGCTGAAATGCAGACAGGTTTTCAGAAGCAGTATGTTTTTGATGTAATATTTGAAAATGATCAATTCAAATTCTGCTTTTGAAAAACTTTCTGAGCTTTGATCTCACTCCAAGTTGAGACCAGAACAACTATTATATGGCTGACATTAAAAGTGTCGAAACAAAGTGATTTATAATGGAGACACAGAAAATAAATCACTATTTGAGAACTTTTTAACACACCACAGATTAGAGCCAGAAGGCCAGACTAAGTTGTCATTGAGTTTGTAAGCTTTCCTGCTGCAGCTGAGGACCACAATACACAGAAGAGCAAATTCAGTTAATGAACTCGATCAGATACATAAAATGACCTGTGTCTTCCTTCAAGAGGCACTTAAAAATTATGATCCACAAAGACATTAACATGACCACAGTCAGCGACCTGAAGCAAATTGAGAAGCAGGGTTCCTCTGGCAGGAGCACAAATGCATTCACCAAGGCCCTGCTTGGTGAACACAGACCAAGAAGAATATGTGACCATATTTGACCACCAAAATGAGAAGAGCCATTAACATCCTGAATTAATGGGCTTAGTGGTTTTCAAATGAGGTATTTTCATGATGGACGTGGTGTGGATTCAGCAAAGTCTGCCCTTTAACAAATACAGCTTTGGTTTCAAAGATTTGATTAGGCTTAATACCATTAGGGAACCATTACTGATTTTATACTGTTGTTGTTACTGGTTTAACTATCGATTTCTGAACCAAAAATTGCAGACAGTTGGCTTGACCAAGACTCAAGGTTTAGGAATGCAAAAGCAAATCCAAGGTACAGATGAGCTTCAGATGTGGACAGGCTTCACAGGGCTTAATAGGCTCTCCAGAGTTTGTCAGGTCACAGAAGCTTTTATTTTTTTTGTGGGGTGTGCATGAGCCCAGTTGTTTCTTTGCATTTGTTGTTTGTTTTAAACACTTGTGACCTCAGCCAGAGCAAGTGGAATTCATACAAGTAATTATTGCAGGCAACAATCAAAAAAACCTCACACCAACCTTGGTTTATTGTACACCATTTACAAAACAAAACAAATGAAAATGATCTTCTTAATCAGCAATCCTTGATCACCACCACGTGTTTTTAAAACAGCCAGATGTTCACAGTTTAAGAAGCCAAATAATACTACTACTTTCTTGTAAATGTTAATGCTGAAAGAACAATAATAATGGTTTTAGTCAATCATCCTAAGTACTTGAAAGTACAAATATAAATTAAATAAGACTCAAAAAACTTGTATAATAAAATCTGCTATAAACAAAGTTAATTAAAAAGAACTGCTCTCAACCTGGCTTGTGGGTTTCATTTTGTTTCAAAATTAAAAGCAGTATTTATTTTTCTGAAGCATCCAAATGAATGTTCATGTCCAGATGTCCTTACAAAGAAACATGGTCTTCATTCTTTCCTCATTTTTTGATCTGTTTATATAATATTTTACTTCTGATTGTCCTTTTCTTCCTTGGCAATCCTCTTCGTCACACCACTGAAATACTTCTCACGGAAAGAATTGTGTCCCCTGTACGGCATATACTGACCATCCAATAAGTAAGAGTGCTCATCTTGATCCTGCATGGCATCAAAAGACAAACATCAGACTTGAGGGCGGTGTGCTCAGCACGTATTGCCACCACTCTGCCTCCAGACTTTTTCAAACCATTACGTGCAAGGGTGAGGGAGTTTAAGCTTTTCTTCTACAGTTCAATGGCAACACTTAAGTCACTGGAAACATCTCAGCTGACATCACCAGAATCCTGCCCTTACATGACCAAATGAGCACAGGTACCATGTGCCACACAGATTACTTTACAGAAAAAATACTGTCAGAAGAATTCAGTTAGTCAGGGGTCTGTGGAAGGCAGGTACAAACAGAAGAGGAACACAAATGGCTAAAATAAGTTCCAACAGTTACAGAAGCACATTCAGAGAAAATTTTTTTTTCTGTGCAGCATTCATGCATTTCTGAAAGTTAAAGTTGACACAGTAAATCCCTGCACATAATACCTATTTGACACCAGCCAAAAACACAGTTTAGAAAATTGGCCTACTGTATATACAAAGGTTTAGTTCATCATGTACTGTGGCTTTATACAATTAAGATACTTGTCAGCTAACATTAGCAATGCTGTAAGACAAACATTACATCAAACTTTAATTTGAGTGTTAAAGAAAACTGATAGCAAAAACAGTTTTATGCTTCTGGGTGATGTCAGTTTATTATCAAGCTCAGAAGCAGGAAGGAACAGTGACAAGTAACCTCATGCAGAACAACTGAACAGCGCAAGGAGAGGATAAAAACAAGCACACAGCAACTATTCCACCACGTTTCTTCTAAGTTTTTTATTAACCAATGCAGTAACATAGGCGTTGGTTCACTACCTTAAAACGTTTAGTTATTTGTTCATATTTGAAAAAAAAGTTACTGTGGAATGTTTTAGCATTAGGAGGAACATGGAAGTAATTTTCGTCAGCATTTTCATATTGCAAAAGTATTACAATGCAAGGATGAACAGAACTCTAGTGGACAATCTCTCCCTTCAGTTCTTTTGTAGCCTTTCCAGGTTTTCACCTACCAAGATCAACACCTCTTCTAGCTTTGGATATGTTAATGAGCATTCTAAAGGAGTGAAAGAAAAGGTTTTTCAACAAAGCAAGATGCTTATGTGCATGCAGAAGGGCCCTCTTCTGGACACAATGAGATATTATTTTGAAGTAGGTCTCACCTGCTACACCAGCAGACATCAGAAATGTGACACCAGCTTGAATTAACTTGCTAAATGTTCAGTGCCATGTAGATATCTATTATGTAAAGCATGTACAACAGGAGCAGCAGCTCTATTTAAATACTGCATTGTTGGAAAATAGCAGAAGAAAATGATTTCAGGAAACCCAACATAGGCACAGTATTAACTACTGTCTTTTGGTCACCTCTGAGAGACTGCCATCCATCTCCATGACTATTCTCAGGCTGATAAACAAGAGGCTTTTTACATGTTTGTGAAAGAAACCCGAAAATCACAAAATTGCTGTACACAGACAGGACACAAGAAGGATTTAAGATTTACTCCTCTTACAGTCAACCTGTACCCACTTTTCCAGCCACTCATTGGAAAAGAGCACTCTTCCTTCTCATGAAATTCCAGGTCAGAAATCCTTCTTCGACATAAACATGTATTTTTATATCATTGGGATGTTTTAACAAGAATGCTAAGTAATTCACTTGCTTTGAGAAATGGACGGGATATTTGACCCTGAAGGATAATGATATATAGATCAAAACACTTTAAGATAAAAAATAATCCTCATAATCTCTAAGAGGTCACACATGTTGACAAAATTCATCTTGATTCCATAGGAAACAAAATGCTGATTTGGGGGGAAAGGGATGAAGGAGGAAACAACCCTCTCCTCTACCTCCAAGCTGGTTAGGGAAAAGAGAGGATGTGCTGCATAGAAGAACAAACTTCAAGTAAAACACAGGTGTAATGGGGCATCTGCATGCACCAGATGGAAACAGCCTGGGTGCACCACTCCACAGCAGAATCTCATCTCGAAACCCAGGCCTCATCAAGAGCTCTGCAAACACTGCTTGCTAAATGAGAGATCTGTACTCAGACATGGATTTCTTAGGAGAGATTATAAAAGAAGTTCCTGGCCCACATCACAATAATTCCAGTTTAAGAGGCTCCATTCCCTACCTCTCACCTGCACAGGCATGACTGTCTAATAAAGATGGCACTTGCTTAAAAAACCAAAAAAACCCCAAACACCAATAAGAATGGGAATTACTCCTTAAAAAATGGAAAAGAAAATAAGAAATCGTGAACTACCTGGAGATACCAGTCACTCTTGAGATTTACTAGTCAAAGGAATTTTGTAGGTGGTGTAAGTACTGATCAAAGTAACTGAAATTCTTCGACTTCAGAGACTAAGGACTTCCAAACAAATTCTAACTTTAAAGCATTTTGTATCAAAGAGCTGAATGGGTACAATCTGAACACCACAGATAGGCTTCAATTAACTCTACAGAGAAAATAACTTGTAAAAAAAAACCTTAACAATTTATTTGTTCTAAAGAAAACACTAAAATAGATTTGAGAGATCTCTAACAAATAATGAAAGAGGTGGAAAAGAAGGGGATGCTGAATGATAACAAGAAAATTTTGTTTATCTTTAAAACCTTGGCAAATACTAAGTGACATTGTAAAGTTTTTTATTCATCTAGCATGCCCCAGTTCAGCTTCAAGGTAATTACCTACATTTAATTTTCATTTAAAAAAAGTCTTCCTAACCTTATCACTGCTTCCCACCACTCTACATCTGGTGCTGGACAGTAGCTATAGAAACCACTTGTACTAATGTTATACAGCTATAAACAAAAAGGAGCAGTTACCAAATCAGGGACAGCAGGGTCACATACCCAGGAACAGACACTGCTAAATTCAGTAGGAAAAATTCTACACCAGTAACAACTCTGGAGTGATCATGTGACATGGAAATGCTTGAGCCATTCAGCAGAGTGGGTTTGTGAGCCTGGTGTTTCATATGCTGGACCATCATATGCTCAGTTTGTCCTTCAGTCATGTTTTCTGTTACATCTTACTACATAATTTCTAGGCATCTCTCTTGGCATTAAAAAAGTGGGATGCCTCACAGGGAGAGAGAAACATAGGGCCCTGGGCTGAGGCTGCAGTTGCTCCTGCCCCCACCCACCGTGGGTTTTGTGGGACAGTGTGCAGATGTGCTGTGGGGGAGGCGGGAGGGGAGTGTGCATTTTGGGTGAATGCTGTGCTGGGAGCAACAGCGGCAAAAGTTGTCTGAAACGATAACTAAAAAAAACCAAACAATTCTTCTGCTCATATTGTGCACGTGCTGGAAAAGCCTATTCATCAACACTGAGTTCAAGAAGAAGCCTTTTCCAGTTGGCATTCTCTTTAAACATAAAAAGAACAGATTGGATGATTACAAGGCAGTGTGTTATGTACCAGATTTGTGAGGTTTTTAATTCAACATATGATCTTATGATTTCTTACGATAGATCAATACTTCACCTAGACATACTCACTTTTTGCTTTCACTTTGATCTCCTTTTTATTACAAACAATTCCAATCAAACTGCAGCACCAATTTCAGCAACTGACTGAATTAATCTCCAGTTAAGAGTTTATTTAAAGTGTTAATAGTGAAATCAAAAGTTGCTGTGAAATCTGCAATTCCTTTTTGGTGGCAAACACTGGGGAAACCGAAGAACTGCATAGTAACAGTAACATGACTTGTAACATTTCTCAGATATTTGCCAAGTGCTGCACTAAGCTGAATTAAAAGGCAATTGAGGGCCTGTTACAAACCAGTTTAGTAAAGCAGACAGAAACTGTCTGGAAACATAAATATTTGGCATATCCATAAAAATTCACTCTTTCACTTAGGAAAAAGAAAAGCAGACAAAAGTATAACTATTGAATTTTATGGTCATATCTGGTGGGTCAGAAGTATCCAATTCAAAGGCTGCTCAGGATATTAATACAGGAAAAAACACGTTCCAGGTAAGGGATGCTGAGGTGGGGAAATCTTAGACAGAGAAACAAGATCCTAAACCAAGCAGGCAGTAGCTAAGGATTCAACATGCATTTTGTTCTCCGGACAAGTTTTGCATCATCAGAAACCACATATGGGTTCTGGGATCTTTAAATTATCTAACAGACATCTGGAATACTGAATGTAAGCACTTGCACAGTCTTATCTAAGCAGCAAGCCTGCCAACTAGTCTCAGGTGCTCAGAACTAAGCATTTCCAGACATGAACCTGTAAACCCACGAACTGAAGAACAGGTGATGCACAAGAGGAGAGTAACAAATGACGCAAGTCTGTTTGCAGAAGGGTTGATATATGTTTTCAGGTTAGAATATGTTACCCTACAGCACTGGTAGCAATAAAACTGCTGTCAAAAACCTCCCTGAACACCCCAAGACATACATGTCAAAAACTTTCATCATCTACCCTCCTGGTTTGCTACTGGTGAAGCTGGCAGCTCTGAGGCTGAACTCCACACAGAGTGTTTATAAAAGTTCAGGTGTTGCTTGAGAACTACAGTCACCACAAGCATTATGAATGCAGCACTGAACCCCTGCTCTGTCATTAGTGCAAGCACCACACAGACACAGCAGCCTGACTGCATCTCCTGCCATCTGAAACAGTTCTTCCAGCTGACAAGGAATGTACTAAAAAAACCACTTGCTCAGAGTGCATTTTCATTAAGAATTTGTCTCACATGTGTTTAGCATCTCTTTTAACAGTATTAAGTGAGAGAAGTAACAAGAATGGAAAGGAGACCTGAACGCAATATTCCCAGGTCCCAATGCCTCAGGAGAGGCACTTAGCATGTCACAAAACAAAAACAGTAAAAAGAGCCAGTGTGCTTTTTCGTACCTCTCACAACTTCAATACTATTCCACAAGCTAAAATGCACCACTCTAAAGATAAAGTAACAGAATTATATAAGGTTTACCTATATACTGCAAGATCCACAAAGATATTTAGTATTTACTTGGGCATAGAGATACACTTCGAAATCAGTGAAAACTTGGGCATTAAGGCAAAACCTCTGTGGATGGGATTCACAAGTTCAAAGATCTTTTTCACACTATCAAGGGACTTTTTCAGGATGAAGAGTTTACCAAAAACTGAGAATAAAAAGGAAGAAACCAAAACCAGAACAGTCCCTTAAATCACTGCTCAATTTTACAAAAGCTCTAACTCTGATCATAAAAAATAAAAGTGTGACAGAAGCAAGGATCAAATGCTGAATAGCACAGACTTGTCACGAACACAACAGCTACTATTTTACACGATATGATCAAGAATTCAAGCTTACCTTGAATTCTTTCACCTTTTCCATGGTTATGAGGCGCCTTGATGTGTGGCTGGAAAGCATCTGCTCGCAGTTGCTGATAAGTTTCAGGCACGGATGGCGGGGAATGATCTCTTCTGTGTATCTGGAGGAAATAATCATTCTTAGTGCTGAAGGCTCATGAAGTGCAAGACCTGCATCTGAAACAAAATTCTTATGGACTCTTCACAAAAAAGTTCACAGTTGAAACTTGTTATGCCCTTTAATCTGATTAAATAAATTCAGATATTACTGCTCGAGTTTTGACATCATATATTCCAATCATCTTGACATGCAGCACGTAGAAAAAATTAAAACCTCACAGTAAAGAGGCATTCCCCCATTTTCTGCATGTATTTAAATAATTTTAATGTATGTATACACGGGCTTGCCTATGTAATTTCAAGTAGAAAATATCTCAGCCAACCAGGAATAATAACTTATCCAGTCAGAGCTGAGATTTTAAAAATATTTTCCACAGTTAACACATATGAAGTCGCAGGAATAAAAGACTTCACTCTGGCTCCCTAAAAGGAGATCACTGCACTTGNAAAAAAAAAAAATCCACCATCATTTAGCATTAGATAGGATTTAATTATAAGCCAACATTGCTACTATCTACAGAAGCAAGAGTTATAGTGTTTTAAATGCACCACCTCATAAGCAAACCATTTTCTATATAGAAAGTGCTTTCTCTAAATTACTTTCAATCCTTTTATTTCTCCAAATGCTGAAAGAGAAATTTAAAGATTTAAGAGCTTTGCATGGGACTAGAGCAGCAAGAACAATTAACCTAGCTAGTATGATAAATATGATATATCCTTCCTATATACTGAAACATAGATCAGTCATTTATTCCTAGATTTTGTAATAAGCTTTCATGTGAT
>VZUA01017810.1:38050-60711 GCA_013401035.1 Horornis vulcanius
CAATCCCAAATACAGATCTGCAAATATGAAAAAACCCAAACAGTACTGGCTCTTTGCTTTCCTCCAAAATTTCCAGACCACAAAGCTACCTTTCTGTCACTTCTCGTGTAGAAACAAGCACCTGCTTCTGCTAGGTGAAGTCAGAATGTGCTTTTGGCAAAGGAGAATGAAATTAATTCTCAACTGCTTTTTCTATTACACAAGACTTTTGATGCATCCAGTACCACCAAACCATCTTTCTTTTACAAAAGTAGGCACCCTGCCACAACATTTAAAAAGTTTCTCTCCATAATCATGCAGAAGGCTGACTTTAATGGAATTAGAAGAATTTGGACTCAACAATGATTTCAATGTCTGATTGAAAGAGTAAACTCTGGAGTGAGATGCTATCTTGAAGAGGGAGAGATCACTATCACATAGTTAAAAAGCCTTTTCTGTTAGCATTAATGAATGTATTTCTACATTCTTTCAAGTAAAACTCAGAAACACGTCAAGTAAGAAATGCAGAAGCAATGATTTTAACAGACATCCAATTCAATAGTTTCAGCTTTAATTTAAGGTAATATATAAAATATCAAAAAAACAAAACTCAAGGCAGGTGCTGCCAAGGGATATTTGATAATGCAGCATGTTAGTAGAAAGTATCTTCTCCCCACTAAATTGCTTTAATGCCCCATGTTCATTATTACAGCTGAAAATAAAGTGACTATCCTACTATTCTATGCTAATTCTAGCAACTTAATTATTTCAAGTCATAGTAGGATGTACAAATTCACTTTTTAAAAGGCAACTCAACTAGACCTCCCCAAAACAGCAACTAAAGTTGATTCCAAATATGCAGTTCCCAAGTTATCTGAAGTGAAAAACTTTACACTGCTGTAGTGAGGAAGCTTGCTTTTACCAAAGTTCAATGAGCAGAAAGAAAAACACTGGTATCTAGATGAACAAAATAAATTCAGTAATTCCAAAGAGATTTTATTGACACAAAAATTAGCTATAATACTATGAATGGCATTCATTGCTTTGTCTGTGAATTGTCTTATGAGAAAAAAGACCTACAATTTTATCATTTACTAAAAATGCAAACTACTGAGTGCATTCTCCTGTTAGAAACATGTAACAGAAAGGGCTCCTTTTGATTTCCAAATTTTCAAAACAACATGAGATATATCAGACTATCACAAGCCATTTCCATGATGAAACCAGGGACAACCACCACTTTATATAAGAGTATAGTTTGACTGTACATGGAAATATATGACACTGTAGAAACTACATTCAGAGCACATCTGTATCTGGAAGACACCTTGAAACAGCTACTGTACATCAACTCCTCATTTTACAGTAAAAAGGCTTTACAAAAACAAAACAAAAAACCCCCTCAAACCTAACCTAAGAGACGCTGAAATAAGGCATGCAAATAGCTGTTTTTCCTTATACACTCAGTTCTGATCCCAGGCTGCACTACTGAGCAGCCAGGATCCTGCAGTCTCTGCTGGCCCCTCTCGTCCTTAACAGGGCTGCTCTCAGATGCTTCCTGCCTCTCACTGCCATCTCTTGGTCACTTGACTTTTATTTCTCAGAAGAAAGCTAAATCTGTAGTGCCAAACCCCAAAGAACCAAGCACGATTTTTACACACCTCTATCAACTACTCTAGCAGAAACACATACTACCTTGCTTCTACTGTCTTGGAAATCCATCTGCACCTTGATAGTCTAACTCTTCAAGCTTAAACCTGAACCCACTGGACATGCATTTACAATGATATGCAAAGGCATTTTGTTTGGTAACAGTCAGGAATTATCTCCGTTCAAAAGCCCTATTACAAAGGTTTTCCTCATACAAAGTTATAAAATACAAACTCTGGGCATTACTCTTAAGTGCTGGTATTACAGAAGCTCCAGCCGTACCACATCCCAAAGGAAAGCACAGTGAGAATGCAGCATCCATTCTGACACACAACACAGCAGAAACCAACAATACCTACTCAGGCCTGTATATGGGCAGCCAGTAAACCAATCTTCCTCCCATCACCAGATACTCTGCCCCAAACTTCAGGAGGTCAAAAAAGATGTCGCTCAGATGGTAACTGGAGGAAACGAAGAAGTGATTTTCTGTGCTGAACAAAAAATGTACAAGCGTAAGCAAACACAAGGGCACAGGGCAAAACCTAATCTTTTAATAATAGTAATTAAAAGAAAAAACCAATATAATAAGCCACAAAAGCACTTTCTGAGCTTTGCAAAGTTACCTAAAATAATCCAGGAGTACTATGAAGTACTACTACTACTACAAGGAATACAGCTTTCAAGTTCCCCCCAGCTGTCTCTTTGACTTCCATATATATTAAAGATGAGTCTAAAGAACCACAGGTATGTTGGAAATAGTTATTTTGCACAGTATCTTTCTAAAGGAATTAAAGTCAGAAGGCAAGGAAGACCAGGCAGTGGAGAAGCCAAATGATATCTCTGAAAAGAAAGGACCAGTGGAAAATGCAGAAGAAAAATGTTTAAGGTAAAATTACTGGTATTCCATTTTAGAGTGATTTTACAGCCTGCAGGGACCAAAGAGAATTTTCTGAGAACAGGAAATATATGCTAATGGTGGCCCACAGAGGTGAGAAATAGAATTCAAAATCTGAATATAAGCAAAGGATAAGGAGGAAGAACAAAACCAAGAAGGTTTCAGGAAGTGACATAGTGGTTTGCAAACAGAACAAAAAAGGGCTTTTCTTCTTTAATTATAATTGCTACCATTTTTTAACTTCTGACAGCCTACCAAAAAGTAATAAATATTCCAAAACTGCAACTGGGTTTCCATTAAGACATTTATATTCTACAGCAGATGAGACAGCTTCCCTACCTTCTTTCAACCGACTTAACTGTTTCCTTTTGTGATCCCATTCTGCGAGGAGCTTCTCTGATACCATATGGTGCTAGACAAAGCAAAAGCAAAATGCAGAGATGAGAACCTTACCCTTGATCCAAATAATATACAATTACACCATACATACACAACAGTGCACAAACCGTGGCTTATACAAGGTTAAAAAAATGTAAAGATTTACAAAGTAAAAGTCAGCAAGAGAAATTTCTNTTTGCAACATGACAAAGGACAATGCTGTGTTGTTTGTTAAAAGATATTCCTTAGATTTCCAACATGTGATAAATAATCCCATCCTTTGTTTGATAGACACAAATATGTCCCCTAATAGCACTTAACTAACCTTTTTCTAAATAAAATTAAGTATATCAGAATTTCTTGTCAGCACATTACACAAATAATAATTCTCACACATAAGAAGAAAAAGTTTCTCATATGTTTTTTGCATGTTTCTAATAGCATAACATACTTACTTCATGTTCAAAAAATGTGAGACTTGTTTCAGCATCATGGAAGCACCAATGTAACCATCGCAGAACTCAGTATTAAGTCCCCATTAATATTCTACATGGTCTTGTTGCCGAACAGGCCAAATAAAAATTAGCAAGCAACTCACAAAGAAAAGTCACGTTTCCTATTCTCAATTAATATGAATGTGTCATTGTAAAAGCCAGCACTTGAGATCAGAAATTGCTGTATCAAGGTTTTTCATTTATCCCCTTGGTTTCTTTTCCCTCTCATACAAGACAAACGATGTTTAGTAAATAGGTTTCTAAAAGAGCAGAGGATCCTTTCTAACTGCTCCTGTTTCCAGTAGCTAAGGGTATTGGAAACACATTAAAATTTCTCTTTGGAAGCATTACACTAAGCACTTAGCACACGTCTTTAGAAGTCCATCAGAGATGCATGGCAGACTCCAATGTGCTGCCAACAGCAATACAGACCATTCTGATAAGAAGTCTCTATGCATCAATGATGTCATGCTTTTACTGAAGGACACTTCTTCAAAGGATGATTTTCAGGCATATTGATTTCTGCTGGTGAACATAACATTCTCTCCATGAAAGAAAGTGTCACTGCCAGCTTTGTTACACATTAATAACTATCCTTAAAATAAATGCAGAGACATCAAATGCAGATCCAATTTCCGTAGTGCTGCTCCCAACAATCATCTTTGGAAACAAGGAAGCTGCAGACCTGAGCACTGGTCCCCAGGCATTTAATCGATATACATAGGCAATAACGTTTTAGTCACTGGGCAACAAATGTAACAATGTTACTGGGCAACAAAAGGCAGTAACAAACTCACGGTCTGTAATGATTGCATCGAACAACATCCCTTTTCTCCATATTGGTCTTGAAGAATCAGCAACAAGTGCATCGAGGTAGTATTTCTCTAAACCATACTGTCGGAGATTAGCTCTGATATTTTCATCTGGCCCTCTCCATTTCTGGTTCTTTCTGCTTGCCTTGCCTGGAGGGCAAGGGGAATGGAAATGGGGAAAAAAAAGCATGATCAACAAGAAACTATTATGTAAGTAAAACTTTCATATACTCTATCATTTAAATTAAAGGAAAATAATCAAATGTCACAAAAAAACCCTATCAAAAGTACTTGCAATAAACTTCACAAGTTGTAAGGAAAAACAAAAATACATGAGAAAAGTTCTGCTGCACCATCCACATAGGATGTCAAAGAACATATTTACAAAAAACGTTGGTTTGCAAGATGCTCTCTCCATCCACCAGTCACAACCCTGTCCACTAGGTCAAATATAATTTGCTTATTTGCCAAGAAGTAAGAATGAGATTAGGGTCCCTGGGTTAGGTTTTGAGGAGCTTCCCATATCATAGGTTAAAAGAGCACACAGCTCTAATCATTATTCAAATTATTATTTGAATTTTGTTTTGGTCTTCATTATTCTTTTTCAAAAAGTTTTCCTGCTTCTGATGTAAGATAGTATCTTAACTAGCATACATGTAAATTGGTGAATAAACCTAAGCATGACCAAATAAATCCTGCAAAGATTAATGCTGCTTTAAAATCCACTAAGTATCATCTGCTACCATCAGTATTCTTAAATTCCAGAGGGTGAGATTTCAGAGGCTTTGAAATATGTAACATACCTAATCCATGGATTGTGTTGTAATCTATATCAGTACCACACACATATGCCCCAAAATGTGCTGAGGAGATTAGAAGGCCACCTACACAGGGGAGAAAAGAGAAGAAGTATAAACTTCTGTCATAAATGTCACCTGTGTTAGGACTTTTTCCTCAGGCACTCCAGGAGCCTACACCAGCAGCACACTAGACCCAAGGAAAAGAAAAAAAACCCAAAACCAACACTAAAAAAAACTGTAGAACTATCAATCAGTTAGAATCACTATGTAATTATAATCAAACATAATAACACTAAGTCCTTTGTCTGCTCTACATGACTTTCCTTATCTTGCTATGCCCTGCGTCACTCCTCATCTCTCAAATTGGTTCAGGAGTTTTGTTTATGGTTTTCCATATTTTAAGCAGTAAGACCCTTTAACTATTACATGAACCAAAACTTTTGATTCTACTTTGCAAGGAGCAGAATTTCAAACTGTTGTCAAACAATTGGAAAATTCATCACCAAACAAATGGCAACTCTACTGTGTCTGTTTTCAAAGCCAGTTTCTTTAATGGTGTCAAAAAATCAAACTTCTATAAGGTGGCTATTCCCATGTTGTAAGAAACAATGGTCAAGAGCCCTACAAATGTAAATATCTCCAATGTGAACATAAATATCAAAAAAAGTTTCTGTAATCCTTTTCAAGTGTGAAAACTACATACAAATGCATCTGTCTGTGAGTAGGCTGCCTACTTTGTTAGTAGTTTTACCGATGTACTTACTCTGTAATAAAACCAGGTTTTTTAATTACTGCTATTGCAACCCGCCTTCCTAATTATAAAAGAAAAGAACACCCTACCAAAAAAAGAGTGTGACTTCCCCTTGACAACAGCTGAACAGCCCACAGAAAATAATAAATGACATTAACTCTTTAACAGCTTCCAAATGAAACAATGGACAGACTGCAGGAGATGAACAAATACCTGTGTGGCTAAGTTATTAATAAAGAGATCTAGAACAGAACAGCAACTGAGAACAAGGCTGTGAACCCCACTAATGCCAACTGTTTAGTTATTTATTTAGTCCTCCTAAATAAAGGGGATGACTGCTGCAGGATGAAGGGCTGACAATGCACAAACTGGCTGGGAGGGGGACACCAGTTCTCCCATTCACCAGGAGCGTGGAAGGAAGCATCTCATGTGGCTGCATTGTCCTGAGCCACCCACTGAGCACCAGCAAATCCCTAATGTGCCCTGTGTGCACTAGAAAACTCCTGCACCATAAGGTACTGAACTCTACCAAAACCAAAGGTGAGCAAGAACAAAAAAAACCCTTTTAAAATTCCTCTGCTTTTTCTTGTGAAATGGATCAGGGAAAAACAAAGTTACTCACCCCAAAGGAATCACCCATTTCCCTTCTTGGCTGCATTCCCTCAGAACAGATGGGCAGTACATCCAGAGGGTCAAGACAAATTTAGCTAGCCCTGACCCCAAGTATGGCATACCACCCAGTCCTACAAAAAAAGTAAGAAGAGAGTCCTTTGCCCATCTAAGAATATTTTTAATCACAGGCAAAAAAAAAAAAAAAAAAAANTTGGAGATCACGAATTTGCAGCATCAAATAAACCTCAGCTTGTACTAGCTCAATTTGTGTTCACACAGGTGGTACATGGATACTTACTCTTACATGGCCAGCCCTCTGATCAGTTTATGAAACAGACACATACAAAGGGTTAATCAGAGAATCACTCTGTCCCTGGTGACTCACAGCAGAATGATAATGGCACAAAGCTTCATGCCTTTCTATCACACACTATTTCTCTACCTCTTCAGCACAGATGAAGTCTGGTCCTCCAGGATGTCAAAGAAAAACATCCTGTCTTTTGCAACTATGCAGTATCACAAGTATCTTCCAAAAGAACAACCAACAAGGTTACTGAGATAACCTGAACTGACTGTCAAGGAGGAAGCACAAAATACTCAGGTAAAAGACTTGATTTATTCTTCTAGAAGCTTCCAGGCTTTCTTCTGGAAGCCAACCAGAGGAAAGAATATCTAAACATGGATGGAAGTTAAAAACACAGTCCTGGCCATTCCAATTCTGCTCAACAATAAAAAGGGGAATCAAGTCTTCTAAAAGCCAGCCTGGTCAAAGAGCACTTTATATTCCAAGGAAAAATGCCAATTGTGCATTCTTACACTAAAGTGAAAGCCTTGTGATTTGGCTTATGCAGCAAAAACCAGTTTGTTTGCAACAAGCAAGAATCATTTTGCAAGGCCATTCTGGTTTGGTACTATTCACTTTTTCAGTGTAAAAAACCAGGCAGAAACACAGCCAGGTATCAAAGGTGCAGCAATAAAGAAATCTGAACTGCAGTTCTTCAAAATGCTCCTCAGATCCTGAATATATTTTTCCAAACCCGGCAGCTCAAAATCACTGCATCACTCTCAACTCCAAACCACTTCCCAGAAACTCCAGTGACAGGGCACTGTTGTACTGACAAGCTTGAAAATCTTCTGAAGGTCCTCAAGAGACAACTGAAATTCCTGGGGCTTACTCAACAGAAGTAAGTGCAAAAGCCACTGTTATTTAGTCATAAATACACTCTACTGACAAATGGCATGCCACCCAGTATCTCCACTGTCCCCATTAATCTCTAGGCTTTATATTACAAACATCTAGCAAAGAAAAAAAATTAAAAATTGTAATTCAAACTACTAGGCATTTTGGGGAGAATTTTGTATGTTACCTTTGGAACTGAAACACAGCCTTTACCTTGAATTTCTATAGCTTCATTGTTTTTATGAGATTTTTCATCTTCTGTCTTTACCCTTCCTATTTATTTTTCTTCAATTTTCACTCCCAAGAATGCTCTTAGAGACTTTGTGATTTAAGTTAGCAGGTTTTATAATACGACAAAAAGCCAAAGACACCAAAAATGGAACCAACTGCTAAGAGATAAGTAGAGGAATTTCCTGAACCTTTCAAAGGACAAGCACAAGAAAGAGGAGAAAATTTCTTAATATATTATTATGCATGAAAAAAATCAGGTCCTATGTGAACAAAATTTAAGACAAAAACATAGGAGAGTTTACCAAACCCTTCTGTTTCTGAAAATACTATATCCATGCTCTTTTTTCTATGGCACAGAGAAGACAAAATGCTAATAAGAATTTAAGACTACTGACCCTACTAGTGCAGTCTTCCCTCTCCCTAACTTCTCTGCAGAGATTTTTCTTCATCTTCCCATTAACGTAAGTATTTTTAAATCTATGCATTTCATATGTGGTCACCTTGATTAAAGTTTAGCAATTTGGGCATGAGTCAGCAGTGCCCTGGCAGCCAGGAGGGCCAACCCTGCCCTGGTGTGCATCAGGCACACCATCACCAGCTGGGCAAGGGAGGGGATTGTCCTGCTCTGCTCTGAGCTGGGGCAGCCTCACCTCCAGTGCTGGGGGCAGCTTTGGGTGCCACAATGTAAGAAAGGTACTAAACTGTTAGAGAGTGTTCAAAGGAGGGCAACAAAGATAGTGAAGGGCCTTGAGAGGAAGCTGTATGAGGAGTGGATGAGGACACTTGGTCTGTTCAGCCTGAAGAAGGGGAGACTAAGGGGAGATCCCAGTGCAATTTACAGCTTCCTTGTGAGGGGAAGAGGACGAGCAGATCCTCATCTCTGTGGTGGCAGTGACACGACCCAAGGAAATGGCATGAAGCTGTGTCTGGAGAGTTTTAGGTTGGATATTAAAAAAAGGTTCTTCACCCAGAAGGTGTCTGGGCACTGGAACAGGCTCCCCAGGAAAGTAGTCACAGCACCAAGCCTGACAGAGTTCAAGAATCATTTGGATAATGCTCTCAGGCACATGGCGTGACTCCTGTGCAGGGCCAGGAGTTGGACTCTTGATGATTCCTGTGGGTTCTTTCCAACTCAGGATACTCTACGATTCTATTCTAAGATTCAAGGTCAGAAACACTGCCTTTGCTACATTTTTGAAGAAACTACTATAGGTAGCTTAACACAATCTACTCTGCTATAATTATATGGCACAAGCTGACAAAATAGATCAGCTATTTCACATACAGCTGAGTTTCCCTGAGGCGATAAGTACTTCCATGCCATGCACAGCAGTATATGGAATAAAAGCTCCCTCTCCTGGCTAAGATAAGAAAAGTTCAGCTGGGGAAGGGTACCTCGTGCGAGCAATATTATCCTGAAGACAGGCTGTAATAGCACAACAGTCTTCCTCATAAAATGCTGCTATGATCAGCAGCATTCCCCTGAAGAGCCATTTCTAAAATGCTGCTCTTTGAAATGTTCTGAGAGTGACTGCAGGAAGCACTTAGCCAATTTCCAATTCTTGGTCACCTTGATCTAAAGCAGTCCATGAGACATATGGACTGGTGTTCAGGCCATGTGGCATTAAACACAACAGTGAAGACAGACTTTTTAAAAGCGTTAAATAAACTGCTTACATCTTTGGAAGTTGATCTCCTTCCCCCAAAATCCCCTTTAGGTTAACAAACCATTAATTTTATAAACACCATTTTGCCTTTGGTATCATCTCAAATATCAGCTGGGCACCAGAAGTCATGACACCAGGTAAAAGAGTGATACAAGTACTAATACAATCTTACAGACTTTCCCACCAGCTGAAAAAAAAAAATCTACCTGTTCCAACAAATGGATCATATACAATATCATTGGGTTTTACTCTCCCATGGTTTGCCATGATGAAAGAGAGGCAGGCATCCATGCTCGTATTTCCAATAAAGTGTCTCTTCTTTACACTGTAGGATTCGATGAGTTCTCTTTGGCCATCTGCAATCTGTTGAAACATTTAAAACCCCTGTCAGGTCCTGGATACAAGATATAAACAGACACACTAACAGACTTGCTTAAGTGACACCATCCAAAACCAGGTAACTTCACTTCCTAACACATCACCTTGCTTTCTGATGTCTGAAAATATGACAGACTTCTTTCCAAGTGACAGATCTTGGTTCAACACCTGGGTAAATTCTTCAAGACAGAGGTTAAAAATGTACAAACATTTTAGAGAGAAAATTCTTTCCAAGAAATTACAATTAGAATAACTTTCCTATCATTCTAAGGATCAGAAAAACAATTCCAGGCAATTCAGAGTCAAAAGGATTTCAAAAATACGAGGATTAGACATGCACGTTAACACATGCATGCAGACACACGGACGCTTAAGGTCATACAGAATTTGTTTCTTGACTGGCATTTCTGTCCCACTCTAAATTTAGGATAGTGCTGACAAATGAGAATTTAAGGGAAAAGCAAACAAAGACCAAATGCTGGCATTTTTACATCAGACTTCCAAAGTATGTTGGAGAAGAGCAACCTGGAACAAAACACATTCAAACACCATCCAAAACTATCCCCCCACCTCTGCTCAGCATCAGTCTTACTGGATTAACAAAATACACCTGCCTATTTTTTTAGGTTAGTTTACTCATTTTTAAACACTTCAGGAAGTCAGCACAGATAGGACAACAGCTGCAACGTTTTGCAGCATTGGCACAACCCAGGGTGCTGGCACATTAATCACAGGCATGGAGAATATTCACAGGCCCTAACACAGGCCACTTGGATCTCTAACTTTCCTGTACACAAGCCACTGACTATAGCTACACAATCTCTGCAGGGTTGTCCCTCCTTCCAGCTGTCCTTGACCCAGGACATTGCAAGCACATATTCCCATCAGTGGCTAGTGTCATTCTTGGAGATATCCTTTGAGGAGCCACTTTTTCCTCACAAAACATGAAAGACTAGATCAAATTTCCTCAGGATACCCTAATAATGCAGCAGGTTTAGAGTGCATATGGCCAGCAGGCAAGAACATTGGTAGTGAAGACCACAGATGACAGGCTCCAGACAATTTTTGTACCTGGCTCCTTCTGCACTGTTGGTGTTCCCTTAGGGAGCTACCTGCCTGTGGGCTGGATTCACTGATGTCCAAAGCCTCAGGGCTTTGGCAAGCCAAAGGTCTGCACCTTTCCAGGAGGTGCCTGCCAGGATCACTTTGAAACACGTACAGAACAGAATGCTTCCATGAGGCTGATGCCACTCAGCAGGGCCACAAGCCATCCACAGTTCTGTACATCTTTCTATGTGTTTGAAACAGGAGCTTTCAGCTGCAGCTAGGTCCAAAACCATGTAACACACCTTCCCAGCTGTGCAGTCTCACTGCTGTGCTAAATTCTCTCAGCAAGACAAAGGTGTGTTTCCAGGTACAACTTCATTTTTTTTTCCATCTCTGAATTGTTCAGTAAAGCCACTTTTTCCTAGTCACACTAAGGACTCCCAAGACTTGCTTCAGAGTATTATGCAATGACAAATTCAGACAATGGTATGTTCTGCTTCTATTAAAAGTCAAAACACTTTTTACATTTAAACTGAAGTACACTCTCCTCAAAATACAAGCTTGTAAAAACTGAAGCAAACATGCTCACGCACCCATCTACCAAAATACAGATGAATGGGCTCTTCTGGAACATCATTTGGGTTCATTCCATAATCTTCCAAAATCCAAAAGATGTGTTCTGGATTCTTTAAATTTACTCTTCCTTTGAATGGCAGAAATTCAAGGGCCTATAAAACAAAGGAAAACAGAGTCAAAAATAAACAGGGTCAATTTTTTTTAAATAGGCACCTTTCCCCCATAAGAAAAATCAAACAAAACCAAGCCAACAAAAAACCAGCAAAACCCCCCACAATTTCACTTGTGAGAAATGGTATAGTAGTACTAAAATGTTCATTCATTTCTCACTGGATTTTTGAAATACCTTCCTTCTAAACAAAAATAGCTCAAATTATTTCAGATTAGAAATTGAGAACCATAACAGTTTCTATTAACTGAACAGAACTCAATTTCAGAGGAAATTACCTGTGCATACTAATTATGCAATTTTCAGGTTATAGAAACAACACTGATGATGAACAATGGGATGTGAAATTTCAGTGATGTGCAGCTACAGCAGTGTACATACTTAGCATTATTTCATGTATACAAAAAATGAACAAATGGAAAAATAGCTACTACTAATACAGATAATTTCAGTCTCTGTAAATGAAGTAAATTGAATTAATAGGTGCTAAAATAGAACACGGAAGAGCAGAAATAAACAAAAATTTGGAAAAATTTCCTAAATTAAATACCGATATAGTTAGGAGGAGAGCACAAGTACAGACAAGAACATGATGACAGAACAGGAGATCAGCACACAATCCACAGCTTGTAGCTGAAGTCATTTGTTCCACATTCTCCAACAATAAAAGCCTAATAAGGAGATCACGTAACAAGAGTTTCCAAAAATCTAGCACCTAACTCTTGCCATTTGAATCTTATAGTTTTCAGCAATAAGGTTCAGTTTCCCCAGCACACTGGGCTGAAATCAGCAGTGGTATTTGTTTGGCTCTGTACATGCCTTAAACAATTGGTTTATAGGGGAAAAAAAAAAGTTGTGAATTTTGAGAGAATGTTAATTCAGACAAAAAAATCTCATTTAGACCTGCTAAGACGTAAGCCTTAAGATCTTGAAGACAGTTAAATACATTGATAGTATGGAATAAGAAAAACATAAATAGATTAAACCAAACAAAGATTTCTTAACTATCTACTTACATCAATCTTTTTTATTTTCTGTGCTTGAGTCAGTGTTTTATTAAATGTATGAATATGTATTTTGTAAGTAGAGTCTGACTGTAGATACGGAAGCTGAAAAAAAAAAGGCAAAGACACTTTAATTAGTACAGATGCAGTGCTATTCAGTGGGCTTAAGGAACCATATTATCCAGATTCTTTATATGTATACCATCTTGTCTGTTGGATAGTTCTTCAAAGATGTATAGAGCTCCCCTGCAGATCTTCCATGGCCCCACAGTTCAAATATAGACCTGAAATTAAAAAGTTTTTGAGAGTGCAGTCACACAGAGCAGGGAAAATGCCTTACAGATACTTAATCCTTTTAACCTACTTGGCCAACATATTTAGGCTTTACTTCATGGAATACTAGTGTGGCATTTAATTCTTGACAAATGTTTTAATTTTTGTTTGTAACAAGTATTTTGAATCCTAGGCTGATATTTCACTGATACTTTTCTTTGTTTGGCAACATGTACCAAAAGCTTCACAGCTTTTCATATTGATTAGCAGTGCAACGGAGGCACTCCAGTGATCTTATTCTAAAACTAACACACCTCCCCACAACCAACAGTAGGACAGAAAAATAAGCCATGGGCTAGTTATGCTTTGTACATAGAATTAGCATACATTAGCTGAGAGTGCACGGTGTGCAGAATATCTGCAAGCTGTTTTGGTCACATTTTACTCCCCTAGTTGCCTGCAGCTGCTTTTTGAAGTGCAGTGCTCCATTCTTTAGGCAAAAGTGGAGAGCCCAAGTCATTGTAGGTAAAACTGAATACCCAAGACAACAAGCACTCAACAGGGACTGTGCAACACTGCAGAGGGGCCCAAGCTCTGAAGAACACAGCAGAGACACCAAAAATTTAGTATGGTTAGAGAGACATAATACAGCTATGGTGCTTCTCATCCTGAACCATCCTTCGAGGCCTCTCTCATGCACCCCAGTGGAAAGCATGTTATTCAGACACCTCTAAAAAGGACCAGCTGGAACAATCACTCTCCAGCATATTCCTGTGCTCTTGAATTTCCTAGAAGGGATCTCTGCTGCAGCAGTTGGGGCTGAAGGCTCAGATGCCAGCAGTGAGGGAGGGTGACACAACCTTTCCCTTCCAAACAAGATTGTCAGCTTTCATGTATCACTGGTTTTATCTTTCAATTCCATACATATTTTAGAACAAGCCACTAACTCAACATCATACAAAGCACATAAAACATGAGTGACACTACAAGTACTGTCTCTGGAGTGAAGAACAACATTTCAAGACCCTGAATTGATCATACACCGAGTAAAGAGGATGGGCATGATACATAATCAGTCCTACAGGCTCCAGTAACACCTTCTGAATTCTAGAGGGAATCAGAGACTCTTTTTTTTTTGACTCCATACAAAATTGGTATTTGCAGTAATAGAACAAAATTCCACTGCTTATGTTATTATTTACAAGATTTTTCATCTCTTACTTTGCACACACTGTCCGCTTCATCAGTCCCCTTGCCATCTCTTCTGAAGGAAAATTGAGAATCCAAAATGGAGACTGCAATCAAGAGAAGGTAACTGAAGCAAAAACCTAGCTGGAGGATGCCACATGAATTACACAACTACACAGTTCTGTTCTATAAAAAGAGAACATGCATGCTGAAGATAAAAAAAAATTAATAAAAAATAAATCCATTAACTTTAATAATATAGAGGATAATAATAATATGGGGATAAAATAATTAATTTGAGACAAAATTGTTTACTCGGCTTGAATGTCTGAGAAATTCTGTTATGTATTAAACTTTTCCAACATAACTGACTTGGTAAAATATTGTTTGCATGTCTCTTGATTATTTACCCGCTAAAGACTGGAAACACTTTGTTACACACAAGCAGTAACTAAATCCCAGTAACATTCTCTGACCAAGCACTGAGACCAGAATCATATGGTTTCCTAGCTGCACTTCTCCTTTGTTTCTTTGATTTAGAGGCAAACATCAATTTTCAAACTGCTGTTGAGTGTTTTCAGGGTTTAGATATTCTAAAAATCAATGGAGAGCCTCCCAGCAGATGGCACTGCTTCTTTTCATGCTGGTAAGTGAAGACATCCTGAGGTGCATTGTGTGCATCTTTTTTTCAGTTCTGAGTCTTTACCGAAATTGGGAAGTCCTCAGTTTTGGGAAGACTACTGATTTTCCTATGAAACTTCAATATTTATTCAGCTGCCTACATTTAACAGAAATACTGCAAAGAATATAGCCACATACCACACACACACTCAAGTAAAACATTTGGTACTCACATTTACACAAATTTCCTGCTCGCCATTGAATTGTCCACCACAAAGGGAGAGCAATGATGTTATTTCCTAAAGTGAAAACATAAAGGTCAGGCTTTAGAATCATAAACTAATGTTATACAGAAAGACAAAAGAAAAGGCAGCATGACACAAATTCTAATGCGGATGGTGGGTAAAGCAGAAGTTCATAACTAAATTCAGATTGTATGTACTGTTCATGAACTGAAAATTAAGACTTCTCTGCTATAAAAACAGCTTTCTTAAAATTCATTGGCAAATGTCAGGAAAATTTCAGTAATCCAACCACACACTTTGTATTTTCTCCTTCATCAAAATCTTTACTGTTCAATCCTACACTCTCACAATGATATTTTTCCTACAATATTATCCACTCTCATCTTAAAATATTTTTTTGAGACTAGGTCTCATAAAAGTGATGTTTCACTAGTAACACTGACCCAGGGCTAGGATCAGCAGATCAACTGGCTAAAAAAATCTGTCCTTGCTTGTTCCATTAAGTTTTTGACACATCATGTCCCTAATATAGCTCAACAGAAAAACAAACAAGCTGAGCAGTCACCAAAATACAAGAAATGAGAAATGGCTCTACTTTTTTCAGCTGCCACATCAACCAAGTGTCACCAAAACCTTGGTGATAAAAAGAAAAGCTTTCTGTTACATGTGTACCATCTTCTTTTTATTCCATCTGATGATCTTGCCTAAAGAAAAATAGGGTTGATCATAAATACATAAACTCAGGTTTCAGTCATGCAAAGCAAATACGAAAATGCAATGCACAGAAAACGTTAATGAAAACAAGGAAAATAAAATATTCAAGACACGTGAAACATTTTGTAACATGTAACAGCCAAATCGATGAGGGAACATCACCCTGTGAAACAAACCATGGCACTGAGTGCCACATCCAGTCTTTCCTTGAGCACCTGCAGGGACGGCGCCTCCACCGTCCTGGGCCCCAGCTCCCTGGGCAGTCCATCGAGAGAGGCCCTGGCACCACAGCCACTCCTGCGCCCAGGGCACGCTGGCGGGAGCGGCCGTGTAACTTAAAAAAACTTTAAACGTCACCAAAGCCAAAAATTTGAAAGCATTTTTGTAACCCCAGCTTCCGCTTCTCCCACGGAGCCTCGGGTAGTCTGCTGGCAACCTCTCCTAGCGCCAGAGGCTCTGGAAAAGCGAGCGGCAAGGAAAGTGCTGCCTTAAAGCCACCACGCGGAGGCTCTCCATGAGCCTGAGGCAGGAGGGGTAGAGGGAGACCCACGCCTAGGGATCCCTTCCCACAGGACGTGGGGAAAGGCGAGAGAAGGGGCTCCGGGCGCTCCGAGCCGTCGGCTCTCCAGTGGACCGTCGCGGGGATCCAGCTTCCCCGGGGCCGCGCTGTCCGGGAGCGCCCTGGAGCAGAGGGGAGGGGAGGGCAGCGCCTCACCCGCCCCGGTCCCGGTCGCAGCCCCGGTCGCGGCCCCGGCCCCGTTCCCGGTCGCGGCCCCGGTCCCGGTCCCGCACAGCGCTCACCGGCAGGCGGAACTCGAGGTGCTCCTGCGCCAGCAGCAGCAAATAGCGCCGCAGCGCCGGAGCCGCCAGCGCCATGTCCGGCCATCCCCCGCCTCCCGCATGCGCCGCCGGCAGGGAAGGGCGGGAGCGGCGGGAGGAGCCGGGGAAGGGGCGTGTGGCGGAGCGACCGCCGCGGGCCCTGCAGCGCTGGGAGCGGGACCCGGGACTGCGCGGGCTCTTCAGGAATTACCTCTCATCTCCTTCTCATCCTCCTCGCAGTTATATTTTGGGTGTGCTTTATCACGCACGCCACGTGTCAGCGCAGCCCTGCCTGCGTGTGGTTTATAAATAACTCCGTGTACACTGGGGACACGCTCGCTCAGGGGTGTTTCGCTGTCAGGGGCGCGCTGCGGCCTCTGCCGGCCACATTTAAGGCTCTGGAGCATTAAATAACATTAAGAATTAACAGGTGCCAAAGGAGTCGCGTTCCTTTTTCCGTGGGAAGGAGGTCAGCGCCGGCGGCGTGGGTGTCGCAGCAGGTAGAGAAAGACATTCCCAGGAAAGGGGCAGAGGTGTGACGGTCCGGCAGAGGGGCAAAAAGGGGTTTGTCTTGCGGATTATGTTTTATTTTAATATCTAGCCTTGATAATTGTAATCCCGTACTCATTGACTTCTCTGTTGATCTGAAAGGTTCGTCTTATCCAGATTTTGGTAAGCTGTTTATTAGGACCAGGCCAGATCAGCACTGAACTCATGTCCTGTGTTTTATGTGCTGATTTTGGACTGTTTGGGGTTTTTTTTGTTTTTTTGTTTGTTTGTTTGTTTTCCCCTAGATGGCTAAGATTTTGCTCATGACCTGTGAGCACTGCACGGGACATCTTCTTTATCCATCTCCATAATCCCATCCTGCAGCTTCTCCAGTTATCCCTTCCTGCAGTATTCAAAAGTGAGGTTACTGTGAAGCTTTAGCCATGATGATTGACAAGAAAGCAATCTAAAGCGACCTGGCACCTAAACGTGGGCTTTTCTAGAAGAGAAAGAAAAGAGGTAGATGTAGATCTGGCTGCAGTACACATCCTGCTGAACTGCTGACAAACCCTGCGAGACTGAGATTGCTTACAAAATCTTGGAATTGCAGAGAGAGCTTTAGTGGAAGAAGTCTGCTTTTATTTTTCCAATCTGTCTCACTTGAAATTTCTGAGCTATATTGCTTCCATTTTAGAGACTCTTTAGAAGGTGGTGTTGGTATTATTTTTAAGCATAATCTCTTTGAAACTGGCTTTTGCTTGCTTCATCTGCACTGCTTTACCTTGGGGCATTGCTGTCTATTCTCAGAAGGTGAATACCTGTTTTTCAGTGATAACTGTTTCCTACTTATAACAAAAGCCCTGGTTTTTTCTTGCCTTTGACTTGAGGATCCATGCAAAATCTCTGGCAGTGTATACATGTTGCTCTACTTAGTTTGAAAGTGAATGTACATTACTAAGTAAGATTTACAGAGTATTTGATTCTAGCATAAAAACAAAATACTTTTCAGATGCTGTGTTTGGAAACAATGTACATTCCTGTAATGCCACTGAGAATCAAGGAGTTTGTTAGTGTGGATGTGGGAAGTCATCTTAAAAACATTACATAGCTCTTCTAGGGAGGGAAAAGAAGAAAATTTACACTTTTTAGCCCTCAGGGGAATTTTAGATACACAAAGTGTAATTACTCAACTTGAAATTTATCCAGGAAGCTAGAATTAACCACCTTCCTCTCAGAAAAAAATATAACAGTGGTAATATACAACAGTCATGAGTTTCAATTTAAAATTGAGAGACCACGAATGAAAAGCCATTATTTCATGTGTGCTGTTGCTTATTATTCCCAATTCCCTTCTCTGGCCACTCTGTGCTCACCTTGTGCACTCTTCTAGACCCAGAGGCAACACAAGTGTTTTTTGAGTGACCTGGAGGTTCTGCTGGGGAATTTAAGAAATCCTGTCCCTGCTCATGGGTTCATGTGCAATAGCACCAACATATGTATGTGGGGAAATGCCCATGAAATCTTACTTTTAAAACAACCCAATCTGTAATTCACCTGTTAAATTGTTCAGAATTTGTATTTCTGTCCATTTCCCCGTAGAAAACCCAGCACTAGTCCTCTGTTTTAACTTCAGGTGTCGGTAAAAGTCCCGCTCTGCTTAGGTGCTACTTGGAAACTCCGGCTTGCATATTTCAACAGGCGAACGATACGACGCAGCAAAGGCATGGCTGTAGCACATTCAGATCTCTCTTTTATATCTGTAGGGATATAAAAGTCTTTCCCTAATTCACCAGAATAACCACGTCCAGCACAGATGGTCCATAATCCAAGCGTATGGAATGCCACAGGTGGGCAGCTCGCTTACCGGGAGCCGTGAGGCTCTTCCAGCGCTGCCTGCCCGCGGGCTGCAGCCGGCAGTCATGGCCATGCAGCACAGCCTTTTAAGGGAGAACAATCTATTCTGCCTTGGAATTCCTCACTAAATAGGGTGTTGCGGGCAGAGATGCGCTCGCTAACTGGATTTTTACTTCTCCTTGCAGTGCCTGATGAGGAAAATCCTCCTGCTCCCATCATGTATTGGCGTTTCTGCTCCAGACAATATCTTCTGTGCATAATAACTTCTACAGTCTGAGGGAGCCTTGTCAGCACGGCGTGAATTTGTCCACCTTTAATCAGCGTTCAGGCAGGAGAGAGGCTCCCCACCCCTGTGCATGGGTTGGTGTGCAGCCTCTGCCGCTCGGGAATGGTTTGCTCTCTCCACAGCTCAGCCAGAACTGCATCAGATTGTTTGGGAAGTCAACGGGGCTGCCGGGTACCAGGATAAAGTTCTTGAGAAGGCGTCATTGCAAGAAGAGTGAGTACTGCACTATGTGTTGCACGGAGGCTGCGGCGTTTGTTCTGTAACTGCGGGACCGGTAGGGCACCGCGTAACCTTGTAGGCGTAATTTACTGCCCTATGTTCCTAAATTACTTCTGAATTTCACCTGAATCCCTTTTACTTCCTTCATTGCCGTAGAATTATGAGCGGATTTAAAATCTTCAGATATTTAACCTGTTTTTCAGCAGCCTTGCTTCTCACTCGGGCAAAACTCTTCCAAAAAATATCAGGCTGATTTTTGTTTTTCCTTCACAGCTGACAGTGCACACAGGAGCCACACTTACAGCCAGTCACTGATTAATTTCCTGCTTGAGTGCCATAAAATATTTTCAGAAATGGAAAGAGATAAAGGGCAAAGTGCTAAAGGTACCGGTGCAGTGGGTGATTTGAGGAAAAGTTGGCAGACCTGGGCAGAGGATCACATTGAGTATCAGAGGAAGAATCCGTTCAGCAGTGACGACAGGCTTGCATCTAAACCTGCGCATACTCACAGAGGAGATCCTACCTATGGGAGACCCCCTGAAGGGTCTCGGACGGAGCAGAGGGGGAAAGATGCTCACTCACACGTGGGTAAGGAAGTAGAAGAGCTGTGCTTGATCATCAGAAGAACTGGAGAGGTGGGAGAAGATGGACACGTGAGTGTGACATTCGGGCAGCTGTTTGAAACGTATGTGACTATTTCCAATAAAGTAGTGGGAATCTTGTTAAGAGCCAGAAAACATGGTCTGGTTCATTTTGAAGGTGAAATGCTTTGGCAAGGAAAAGATGATGATGTGGTCATCACTTTACTACAATAAGGCTTTGTCCTGGAATGAACTTTGCTGCATGCTTCCATTTAGAAAAACATCTAGATACCATCTTCACAGGTTTTGGTTACAGAATTTCAACTCAGATACCTACTCGGACACAAGCAGGAGATGAAATGGGCAAGAAGGATAAAGCATGTTTTTGTAAAAATGGTAGAGATTTGGGCAGAAAGCACAGATTATGAGCTACTCCATTATGCTGACAGCAGATTTTCCTTATCATCTACTACCAAGTATATGAGAGTCCTTCAAATAACTCTGCTGGCCTACTACTTTTAGGTTACTGAAACTATAAATTACTAACTTGCTATCCTACGACACTGATTCCTGCAGGTTGTGAAGTACTTACTGCGTGGGAGAATGGGATTTGTAAAACGTGGAATTGAAAACTGTTGTGGGAATTCATATACTTCTTCAAGCAAAGAGCCTGGTATATAACAAAAGTTTAGGTTCAAACTCACATGGTTAAACTGAATAAATGGAAGTTATTTTCATGAAGTAGATGGAAATTCCCAAACTTACAAAAATGTCACAGGAAGGATACTTGATGGTTCCTAAATTAGTTGCATCTTGCTTGGATTTTGGACAGCTGCTCTAGTACTGGTATTTAATAATCTAATCTTACAATCATATCATCTCCAAACCTTCCTGTCTCTTGTTCTTTTTGTTTTCTATCTCACACCATTTTTACCTTTTCTGTTCTTCTAACACTTCAGAAGTTCACAAAGCTCTGCAGCCTTACTGTCAAATTCAGCTCTTCCCTTTCATAGAAGGTAGGGTGCCACAATGTAAAGACACAGAAGTCAACAGAAACTCTCTATTGGGGCACCTCTGCATTCATAAGGAAAAAAAGGCTCTTCTTTCACCAAAATGGAGCAATGTTTTTTATAAGAGGAGAGATACTGTAGTGCCAAATGCTTAAATAAAAGAACAGCAGCACAGTCCCATACCTCATTTACCTGTTTCAGAGCACGGTTGTGAGCTCTTCAGAAAGAAAAATATAGGATTGGTTATGTAAAATTGTTGAAATAGTGCTATGAAAAATAACCAGGAGCTGTATTTACAGTAGCTCCCACCAATAAAGCTGTATAATTAGAAATCTAATGTTCCATTTTTTAGCAGTGCATATAGAAGCTTCTGTGTGGTGTTAACTACACTACTTGATGGGTCTTTAAAGTAAGATACTGTCTTGCATCAAAAGGATATTAAAATTTAATTTAAATTTGGAATTTGATAAAAGTGATGTGTAATTTTATGCTATTTATATGAAAGAACTTCTATTGCAAAAAGCCTAAAAGAATGGAGTTTTGTTTTGGTGTTGTCATCCAGTGGGGATTTGCACCAACCTAAGTCTTTGCTTGAGGATTTCATTTTTACCCTGCCTTCTTTTTTTTTTTTCTTGTGAAAGGACAATGGGAAAAAAAAAAAAAGAAAAAAGGGAATAAATTAATGTGCTGAAATAAGTATATCTGGGGAACAAGGTAGTCAGATGCAGGAAGAGAATGGGTTTTAATCACCACATAATTTTACCACATTGGAAAAGGGGGAATATGTTCTGCACCAGGCACTGTTGGTGTGCTCCCTTAGGTTTCAAACCTACTGCTTCTTTCTAAACAGATGTACATCTTGCAGCTGAAAAAGGAAGACGTAGTCTGTGACCTTAACATATTTAAAATGCTTCGTTCTTTTTGGAAAAGCAATTCTTGCCAAATGACATGAGCACCCCTCATGGTATTTCAGCTCCTCTTAGAGGAAGTCTTTACATGCATTCAGATTTCAACACAAATTGAACTTTTTATAGTGTAGATATGGAATGAGTTTTATTTAATTCTAACAATTCAGAGATCTACTCAGTTCTGCTGTAGTGTCAGTTCATAACTTGTAGGAAGCAGCATCAGGCACTTCAAGTGTCACCAGCTAACTAACAGGATGGCACTATCAGGAAAAATAATACATTGCTGGGCATTGTACAAATAATTAATTGCAAGGCACACATGAGGCAGTATGTAGCATGAGCACCGTAAGATGCAAGTCCAGCTCACATAAATTTATTAGATTTTAATTAAGGCTGGCTCACATAGTTAAATATCAGCAATCTAGGCTGTCACTGCCATCACTGTAAGTGATAGATGCTTGAGCACATGTACAGGCACTTTAAGTACACCTCTGATCAAAACAGAAGCAAAGCAAACCCTTAATGACATGGTCATATCTACTTTGTAAGCAACTAAAAAGAGCCTGCTCTATTATTATATTTTTAATAGAACCAAGGATTACTATCTAACAAAAGTATTACTTATAGAGGGATTTTTTTTCAACAGTTACAGAGCCATGTTTCCAACCTGCCAGCTTTAGATGAGCATTCTGGAAAGTGTGACTGAAATCTTTCTGTGTCCCCATGCAATGATTATAAACACAGAGCTGCCAAACTGGCTCAGCACACAGGTTGACAAATCCAGTCTTGTGCTTCCAGCAATAGCCAGTATTAAAAAAAAAAAAAAAAAAA
>VZUA01017810.1:61582-73558 GCA_013401035.1 Horornis vulcanius
AACCATTGAGCAAAACAGTACAAATAAAGCTTTGTCATTCCTAAACATGAGGTCAAAAAAGCAGCTTTTCTCAAGACTGCTAATACTGGATCAAAGAACAGAGCCAGCAACAGTGGCTAAAAAACTTTCCTTTGCTTCTCCAGGCTCTTGGAAAGTAAGAGCTTCTGAGTTCATGCTCCTTATTGATCTTTGCTCCTTAGAAAGCTCTACAGATGATTTATGAAGTTTTTAAATTACTAAAAGCTTCTATAGAAGACAGTGACAAAGTAAATAGGATCTGCCCATTGTCTCTTCCAGGGGCTAGCCAGTAATNNNNGGCTAGCCAGTAATTCAGAAATGTACTGGAAGTATTAGGTTAGGCTTTTCAGAAAGTATTTCTTTACCTAATTAAAAAAATTATCTGCAGAGTTCAAGAATGCTTGTCAATGTAGAAGGAAAACAGACCACAGTTCTGTGCTGAAAAACACTAATGAGAGGCTGAGCACTTCTCTCAGTAATTAGTGTGCCTCTGTTTAATGCTTTGCTGTTTCAGCTGTTTTGAGGCCTGGCTGTTGCTGTCAGGGAACATGGGATTTCCCCATCTTTCTCATCAGCAAAACTCTGGAAGTGACATTATACACAGATTTTTACCTTTCCAGTCTTGCATTCATGGGGCCTGTGATGGTTTTAGTTCCCAAAGCTGAGATATAAAAGTTGGCCTTTGTGCTTCCACATACATTTAGCAACATACAGAGTCTGGCTGGGATGGAGGTAACTTCTTTCAGAGCATCCCAGCTTTTGGGTGTGACTGGCAGTGTTGGTAACACAGTAGTCCTGGTGATTGCTGAGCAGTCCACACACAATGTCAGGACCTTCTTTCTCCTGCTCTGCCCCCACAGTGGGCAAAAAACTTGGAGAGAGCACAACCTGCACACCTGACACTGACTGGCCATCAGGGATATTCCATGACATATGGAATAAAAGCTTAAGAGAGGGCTTTTCTGGTGTGGGGGTGGGGGCACTACTACTGGCCTGTCTGTGGGAGGTCACAAGTGATTACCTTTCATCTTTCCTTCACACATTAAACTATCTTTATCTCAACCCATGAGTTTTTTTCATTTTGTTCCTTTGTTCTCCCACCTCACTGTGTTAAGAGATGCAGAGTGAGCAAAGGGCTCACTAGAGTCAACCCCCACAGGCAACAATTCCATTGCACTGGAAAATCATCCCAAGATCACCATTTATTAATCCTTTTCAACAACAGTTCATGTTGATATTTTAAATATTACATTACATGTCACAAAAGTTAATTACAGATCAGAACACATACATAGTAGTAACTCTTGAAATTTCTTAGTATTCAGGTATTTCACTAAGTTAGGAGCCAGCTCAAACCTCTTAATCTATTGCACAGTCAAAGTTTGGTGACTTTTAAGTCTCACTTTTCCCACTAAATGTAACAAATTAAAACCCTAAAGGGCTGCAAGTGACATGTGAGTGCCCACTAATAAGAATAAGACGTTAGGAAGAAGATCTTACAGAGAGGTGTAAACTCTGCTAGGTAGAAAATGCAGCTCTTCAGCAGTGTGCAGACTCTCTGAAGTACTGTAAGAATATTATAACACATTGTATCACTAAGGCAACAGGTGCTGGATCCATGGAAAACACAGAATATTATGTTCAGAGAAGCTTGCAGGTGCAACAGATGTTCTCACCTCAGCTGCATCTGAATGCATCAGGCAAAGGCACTTGGTCAGTTCAGCACCAAGACAAGCTCTGTGAACAAAGAAAATCCACTCCATGTGTTCTTGAGTTTTGACTTGCCCAACAGTCTGCCTTATTATGGTACTGAAAAACAAGTGCTAGCATTCCTGATTAGAGTCATGCAGCAAAGGCAAATGTTCAGCAGGTTCCTTAAGCAATTTGGCATGTTCCAATTTTGGGCTGAGTCCCTGCTATCCCAAAGTCAAATCACATTGCTCTTATGTAAGTCTGTCACACACACACACACACACACACTGCATTTCAGACCAGCTTCTCCTGTGACTTCATTTAGAATCCAAATTTGGCCAAGGCATTAGTAATCTGCAAGGGACTTCCAGTGAGAATAACATCAGAAAATCTGGAGTTTTCTACCTACTGCCATGCAGAAGAGCAGTGTGTTAAATCCATTCTTCTGAACTCTTCACATTCTTTGTAAACATAAAGTAATTAATTTCAAACACTGTGCACATAAGAGGGAAAAAAAATCTTTAGGTCTATTTACAGATAAACTATATTCTATGTTATACAGCATTATCACATTTTGGGCACATACTGTATTCACTTTTAATGTGTCACTGTGAGGCAAACAAGTCAAAGTGCTTTAGCACCAGAAAGTCAGTACTGTACTTCCAGCAATGTACCTACTCATCACTAGGCATAAGTAACAAATCATACAAATGCAGATGGGAACAAATGTTTGAAATGTTACCTGCAATCCCAGAACAGTGCATCTTGAAAATGAAAGCTTGATTCCGCAACAAATACTCCCTTTGGTACCATTCACATGCTGCTGGTTGTAACTCGTTGCCTTGGTTGCAATACATTCTGCTACTACACTTTGCCTTTTAACAGGAAGACTTCTTTGCACGTGTGCATGTGTGTATTATGTATGCATAAAATTATAACTAAAATACATCACGCTATTGCCAGGGAAGTATACAGACTGACATTTCTGAATGGAAGAATTAGGGTAGCAGCTACAATTTCTGTGTGTATTTCCTCATAAGGAACTAAAGCTTTTTTTATCCTGGGATATTATTGGCAACATCAAACTGTGCAACCTTAAATCAGAGCTCAACGACCAAACTGGCTGACAACACAAGCTTTCAGCTGGCAGCATTTTCAGTCTGCAGTCTCTCAATCAGTTGTTCAGCCTATGAAAGAGAGAAAGCAATCCATTAACTACACCGTGGGCCTTCAGTTTACTAAAAATTCCATTTTAAAAATAGTGACTAACAGAGCATTTGCCTTTCACTTTTACAGATAAAGTGTACAGGAGAAGCAGAATACAATGATTCCTTTCAAGAGCAGACTCAAAGTTTCCACCAAACACTCACGAGGTGATCAGAAGAGTAAACATAACCTATGGAGGTCAGAGGAGGTTTGAGCAAATAAACAGCAGATCTGTTAAAGCACTGTGATTTCAGAGACCTCAGAAGACAGCAGTGCTTGGAACAACCAAGTGGTGAGGCCTTGGATGCTCTGTGAGCCACTCCAGAACAGCGTGTTGTGACTTCTCATCACCCACCCAGCCGCACCGCCAGCCACGAACGCTGCTCAGGAATGGAGGGTGTTCACATGTGTGCCTCCTGTCATGAGCCACTACCTCATTCTTTGGTCACATCACTGCACCAACACATGCTTTTGTCATCATACATCATGGCTTTTTATGCATCATGGGCGGAACTGGGACGGCTGTACTTTGTACATGTAACAGCACCAGCTCACAGAGCCCTCAGGAAGGCTCAGGGCAGGAGGAAATCTGCCAACAGGCAGGCCAGATTGGGCACATGGAGGCTAACAGGGGCACTTCTGAAACAGATCAATTTACTGGCAGCCTTTGCTTCTTTTTGCCAGTCCTACTGAATTTATCTTTTAATTTGATCTAGTGCTTGAGGCTTTATTAAGAGCTCCAAAGGAACTACATTAAAAGGTGAAATGCTCAAGTTTGGCAGACATATTTTAAATGCGGAGAGTAAAAATGCAATCAGCTACTTCAGGTAGGAGCAACTCAAGAGGACTTCAGTAATTACTGCAGATTATTTATAAATAAAGCAACATAAAGCATGCAGCAACTGAAAATTATATGATCTGAATCCTGTTTTGCATTCTTAAACAAGAACCACATTCAAGACACTATAACTAAAAAACAAAACAAAACCACCACCAACCCAAGAACATTTTCCAACCTGACAGCAGGGCAAAATACCAAAGTGCACCCATACTGGACAACCAGACTTAGTATGGATCTCCCTGAACTAATCCAAGCTAATAAGCAGTAGAACTACACAGCTATATGTATTGGAGGGACAAATATTTGTAAGACGCTCAGTAACACAGCAGACACATCTTCTTTTTTTTGAGCTAGGAGTGAACTTCAGCAAGGTCCCACTGTGAAGAAGCTGTGTTTCTTCTCTTTAAGTAAGAAGCTGTCTGTATTTTTTAGATGAGACAGACCCTTTTCAGCAACTTTGATTTGGGGAGGTGCAATGATACCAGTAGCTACCTTGCAAGGACAGGTGCTTTGCTGTATCAAAGCAGTGAGAGTGAGGTTTAGATCTCTAGAGAGAGATTTTCAAAGTGCTTTAGTAGTGTCAGTTCAGTCTCATTGCTAATCTTTACTGACATAAATCAGTACAAACAATGTTTTTGTAAAGCAGGCTCTAGGTTTAGTCCAAACATGACAAGATGAGAAAAACCACATTAAGTGATAAATGCAGTCATTAGGTGGATATGTTTTCACCTACACAGGGTTAACCAGGTTATGTGAAAAACAGTCCATCACATTTGAATATAGCCTTTTATATTACAACCCAAATACTTACCAAGTGTGCCCAGAAGTACATCACAGAGCCTGAGCTTCAGGCAAGATCCAGAACTACTCTATTGTTTGCTGGTGGTTATTAGCACTCCATTCCCCTTAATATGCATAAACATTAAGGTTTTTACCTTTATTTTTTCTCAGTTAATGCAAAATATACGTAACTGAGAACTAAAGTAACAACAAAAATAATTGGTCAGAGAATTTTTGGACACAGTTAAAAGGCTAGAAAGGCATGGCATTTTCAGCTCACACTGAAAACCCTACAGCAAAGCTCACCTGCGTTACACTTACCGTGATAAACCAGTAGGAATTGATTCTGTAGTAGATCCTGGATAAGAATCCCAACTGACTGGCTGGGGCCAGGACGTGAAGATGCAAGTGAGCTATCGAGCAGAACGGAGGCCAGTGAAAACCCATTCTTCAGAAAAGGAAAAGAAGTACAGGACAGTGGTGATGTTAATTCAGGAACAGGTGGAACATCGCAGGTTATTTAACATGATCCACAGAACTAAGAACTTAGTGCATTTTTGTTGTACACAGAAGCAAAATCAAAAACATGCCCTTTCATTATACCACAAAAAGCTCTTCAAAAGTTCATTCATCTCCTCCTTCACATCTCTGTATTTAAAACACATTTTTAAAAGAAGGACTTAAAAGTATCTTAAATGTATCCTATCTGGTTTTCAGCTGAAAAGCCAAGTATCAATCTTCATCATAAGAGCCAGCTCCCCATTTCTCTACAGTGCTTAAATTATGTAACCATTTATTTCAGCTATCAAGGGCCTTAAACTGAAGTGTCCAGCACCAAAATCTAGGGAATTCTGGTATGACTGAAACACAATGTAGTGCCCTGCTTCAGTAGGCCAAAGTTTACCTCTCTGCTAGCATCTAGGATTTAAAGGATATTTGCAACAGATAATGAAAGAGCAGCCTCTTTGGTAAGTTGTTCGAAATGCCCTCTCTACTTCAGGATGTGTTCAAGAAAGAACCTCAGAGCTGGAACCCAATTTGTGCCAGAACTTTATCAGAAAAAAAAGTTTTTATTCAATGCCAGTAGATTTTAATTGAGAATTCATGCAGTAAGTGAAATGTAGGCCTGATTTCTTCCAAAAATCACAGTGCAGGCTCTGCCACCATCTCTAAAGAAACATTCTGAAAAGTAAAAAACACACTCAACAGAAAGATGGAAGGTTTCTATTACATACCTTACATCATTCAAGTCACTAAAATTATTCTTCTGGAGAACAGCTTTTCCAACTTCCATCATTCTCTTCACTATTAAAACACAAATAAATTTCATTTTTAAAAGGTATTCTTCAGATTAACTTCGATGGACGAATCTACATTGACATCAGAGACATGGGTTTTCAAAATATAAACACTGTAACTATTCCTAGTCAAACAAAAGACAATCCAGAGAGTGTCTGCAATGATTTACTTGAAAATGGCCACTGGAACCAACTTCCACACCTGCAATGCTCTCCAGTGTGATATTATTGTGAGAACTTTGGCCAAAGCCATGCTATCACCACACCTTATTAAAAAACCCAACAAGTACTGATTGGTCAGAATGATGACTTTACACTAATTCCAGTGTTGTATCTCTACACAGCTACAGGACTTTGATCTCCAGGTCCTGTGAAGCCTGGAGAACATTTCAGAGAAGGTACATAAATTTAAATTAAAATAAAACTGTCAGTCTTTCTTATTACTAGCACACAGTTTCATTATCACTGAACAATGCAGAAACACCAATACAAAAACTCAAGGCAGAGGTCAGAGGAATTGCCTTGAAGCCAAACACATACAGAAGCTCTTTGGTTTTTTTTCTGGAGAAAACTACCCTATGTTTACAAGAGAAATACAGTGATGCATGATTTGCAAAATGCAACTATTTTCTTGCATCACCTGTAAATGTCCCTAAGGTGGAATTTCTTCATGGGTGCAGTTTCTTCTGTTACTCAACACACTTAGCTAGCCTTATCTTGTGAAACAAATTCCAGGACAATGTCCTCTTAAGGGGCAAAAAACCCAAAATAAGCCTAGCAGCAATAAATAATGGCTTCAACAGTTCAGAATTTCTCTTTTCAAAAATTTTTAAAGTTAATTGAAACAACATTTCTCTTTTTCATCTGTCACTCCCTTTTTTCCTGACAAATAATTCAGCACTTACTGAAAGTATACACTTTATAATATAAATTCTTCTGTAAGCTCTTAGAATTGCACATGCATATCTAAGAAAATGCAATGAAACAGAAGATAAATGCTTTAAAAATAAAGCTGTACTTCAACAAAGTGCAGAAGTATCTATACTCTATGCAAACTGCAATGTTTTTCCAGAACTGCACAAAAAAAAAAAAAAAGGTGCCATTCTAGACCAGCACACAGAAGTTCCGAGAAAGGGTAAGTCCCTAACTACACTCACTCACATCAGCTATTTCCATGTTTACAAATAGTGTCCAAAGTTGTAATTCACCTGACAACCCCCTACTTCAGGCTGTGAAAAGCTATTTTCCTTTAGGTTAAGCACACACTTGCAGCCTTACCTAGAGGTATGTGCTCTGTCTTCAGTGTTTTGCAGTTTCCCATGTGCTTCACGGGCACCACCAGGTAGTGGTGCGGGGCACCAGGTTTTATATCTCTAAAGCAAACAAGGTCTTCATCCTAAAAAAGGATGCAAACGTTTTAAAACGGGTTAGGACGAGGATAATGACAGAGAGTAAATAACAATGTCCATATGCCACATATCGATGCGATACCAGAGGTCATAGTTGACACGACTAGCAACAAAAGCTGAGGGTTTTTTGGAGGCAGCCTTCAGGCACGGAGCGCGTCCGCTGCTGACCTTCCACAGTCAGGATTCCTCGGCCCCAGCTTTGAGGCTTCCGCCTGCTGCGCCAGCATTTACGGGAGGCACGGTGCTTTCCGTCCGGGCGATGTTTCCCCGCTCTGTCCATGCAGGAGCTGAGGGCCCTCAGAGCCCTCGGAGCCGCCGCGCCCCCCCAGCCTTATCCTTGGGCCGGCCCGTGGGAGCGGGAAGGAGAGCGGGCGCCCCTCACCCACCTCGCAGTGGAGCAGCGCCGTGCCCGGCTCCTCCCGGCGGGCGATCCTGCAGAACACGCACTTCCCGTCGTAGCCATCGCGGCCGCCATTCCCGGCCTCGCTCCCCTCGGCGGCGGCTGCAGCACCCGCGGCCTCAGGCCCAGCCATGGCCCCGCTGCCGCTGCCGCTGCCGGCGCCCCGCCCGCCGAGGGAGGAGCGCCCGGCCCCGGGGCCCCGCTGGCACCGCCGGGCTCCTCCCGCCGGCCACACGCCGAGTGGAACCGGGGCGCACCGTCTAGTTCTCGCCAGAAAAAAAAAATAAGGGGGAATAAAACCATGTGAGTGCATTCTGAGTTCATTAAAAGTCGAATTGCCGCGAGGGGGAAAAAATATCAAGCACGCAGTAAAGAGGGCGGGTAGAAGGATAATAAATGCCTACGGTGCTGGATCTTTCTCGTTTTTCACCAGAGAGTTATGTCCAGCAATTCATTGATCAATGTAAACCGAGAAAAACTTTCGAGAAATTCAGACGTTTTGGCCCTATCGTTCAAGTTACTTGCATTTTTATATGTGCACAAATAATCTTAAAACACCATTCCAGAACTGTTGCAATTTGTTCAGGGTTACTAAGATAATTCCAGAAATTTTTCCAACTGAGTCTACATTTTTTCTTTTACACTCCCAGCAGTGAGGGCTAAAATCTGATGTTAGTTCTAACTGCATAAGCTGACAGCCCTGGAATTGTTGACTGCTCACGACAGCTATGCTAATTCACAGCCAAAGTAAGGTATTTCATAAAATCACAGAATAGTTTGGGTTGGAAGGGACCTTAAAGATCATCTCATTCCAACAACCGTCCCTGCCATGAGACCAGGTTGCTCAGGGCTCCATCCAGTCTGGCCTTGAGCACTTCCTGGAATGGGGTATCCACAACTTCTTTGGGCAATCCATTACAGTGCCTCACCACCCTCCTATCAACTACTTCTGAAGCTAACAGAGGGTATTGGTAAGCAGTAGTTAACCTTCAAATTCTAAAAACGTTTTCTTAACAGTTTGTATTTAAAGTCATTTGCACTGTTCCTTAGACTAGAGCTGCAGAACCACTGACCCTGCAACTTAAATGATTCCTCATGCAGCTCAAAAGGCACAGTGCTTGTCCCGCAGGTGACAGGTTACTGTGTTTTAAAAGCTATTAAGATGAAAAATTTAAGACTGAGATTTCCAAAACTGCTTTTATTTTTTAAAAGCAAGCTGTGCCTGTACAAACAGGACATGGTTGGCTATTCTACCTGAAGTAGCTCACTTGCCAGATATGCCAACCTGCAGAGTGCTAGGCAGTCCCTTTGCAATGACTTAACCTGCTCATTTTCTCTGTTACAGACAAATCAAATCTTTAGAGTTGATGATTGAGGGTTGTTCTAAATGTAACTAGACTTTCCTTTGCTCTAAAGCCAGCCTTTGTGCAAAACATTCAACACAAAACCTGCACTTAAACCAGCACCAAATAAAACATCTGCAATTCCCTGGGTACTGACAAGCCTGATTTGTGAGTGTGTATTTGAACACGGTCCTGAATGAAAAATCTGTATCCAAGTACCACTGAAAGAATACATATTTGATGTTGCAAGAACCAGATCTTGTTCTTCCTGGGAGAAAAATTACTAGTGACGGTAATTTTCCAGTTACTTTAGGAAAGTTGTTGCTGCCATTTCACTCAGAGAAAGGCTCATGGATACTACACTTGTTCAATTTCACACATAACTGTAGTTTGTTTTCTTTTATTGCCACTGCTGTATGCAATGAAAACCAATGAAAACCAATAAAACCCAAGAACCAGGTACTTTTAAGACATCTTTTCTTTGCTTGGCTGGACATAAAAATGTATGTGAACACTTTGGAAATACGGAAAGGGTGCATACAAAAATGATGCACATGGACTGACTTCTGGGAAGAGGTTGGTCAAAAAAGATAAGGGGGTGCAGGTCATTCACTGCAGCTGAGATTAGCAGCAAGAACTACCAGGTAACTGCTAACTGTTTCCTGGCATTGCTTAGCCCTTTGTCACAGTCTGTCTCAGAATGAATTCAAAACACAGCTCTCTTTAAGGACACACCATACTACACACACAAAAAACCCAAACCCCAAAACCAACCTCACCAAAATCTCCGACCTCCTTATCTGTGTTTGTAAAATACAGTATTGCTGAAATTCTCTTTTTATGAGGTGGCACAGGTATTTGTCAGCATAACCTGTAACTTAAGCTGCATCCTTTCATCCTTAAAATGTTCTGAAGTTTGTGAATAAAAGAGAAAGCATCTGTAACAAGTTTCTGAATGCATAAATTCCTTTATTGAAAATATTGTGATAGCACTGCATTACATATATTCAATATTCATAGTTTCAAGGGTCACAGAATTTTGATTGAACAACACTGTTTTGAATATAGACCACAGCGTTTAGATATGCTTTGACACGGATAATATAATGGAGTAAGTTGTAGGTAGCAATAGTGAAATGTATGCAAAATGTTGAACTTGGTTTCATTTTGTTTGTTGTGGGGATTTTCTGTTGGGTGTTTGTTTAATTGGGTTTTTTAACTATTAAGTGGTCTTCTCCCACCATTTAAAAGAGCAAAGAGTGTTAGATAGTCTGGGTATCTTCAAAGCATTATGCTGTTAACAACTTCCAAAATATTTTAAAGCATTACCAGTAAGAACTTTATTTATGGCTGTAGTAGACCACAAAGAAAGGAAGCGTGAAAAGCTCGTGTGCAGCGTGTTACAGGCTTACTGTGTATAGCATTGCTTTTTTTGGACTATGAAACTTTTGTGCAGGATTAAGATTTAGAAATGCTTTTGAAAGAAAAGCAATTGGCTTTTTTATTATTTAATCTATTCAAAAAGGAAAGAGCAGAAACTGAGTTGTATTACTCAGTTAATAATATTCCAACATTGGACTGTCCTGTTTTAATGCACACTACTGTCTCTAAAACCTGCCTTTCTCAGGACAGTGAAACATTCAAGTCTAATGGCAGGACAGCATCCCAATATTAGTTAGGCCTGGATTGTGTAAACAAAACCACAGCTTAATGGCAAAGCAGAATTCCTTACCAAGCAGTGAAGATTGCCAGTCCTCTCTCACACTCTCCCCATTTACCAAATGTTTTATAATTTTGTAATATATTTTATTCGTAAAATAATTTTTACAAATTTTGTAATATAGAGTCTTTTCAGCTTTGGCAGTGGGGGAGGGGGAAGTATCTGATAATTTCATTAAAAACAAGCAAGAACATTTGGTTGCCTGTCAAATCCTAAACCAGACTGCTGCTTGAAGTATTTTTTTAGAAGGAAATTATATATGTAATTATTAGGAAAACAAGTTTTACACTAACGTGACCTGGCCTGTTAGGAAAAGACCTTTCTTCTCTAAATATCAGTTGTATTTTCTCCTTAAAAAATTCTTCAGTTTTTAGAGAACTGCTTATAAGAGCACAACGGGTGGCTTATTTTGAATCATTTGGTGGTGATACAGAAAACCAGTTCTCTTAGAAATGTCCTTCATAAACAGTCAAATAATACTTGGGCAGGTGCTCAGAGCATGCTATTCCAATTCTGTGAACTGCAACAGAACTGATGAAGCCTACACCAGGGGGCAGTTGCCCAGTGTCTCCATACACTGCCAAAATACTAATCTATTAACAGAAATGTGACAGCAGAGTTAAGAAGAAGCACTATTGACCTTCTCCCTCATTTCAGGAAAAGAAAATGAAACAGAATTATGCACTCAGGTGTTTCTGCCAGGAAAATGAACCCTCTAATTAGGGTATAATGAAAACCAAATCTCATTTACAAAATAAAAATATAAAAATTAACTTCAGAAATCAAATAAATTGATTCATAATAAATGCCAATGCATAAGAAACCTACCTCAATAGTAATTATCAAAATGAGATTTGAAACATTAAACAAAAAACCTCATAGCTAATACATTTACAAAAAAAATTGACTATACAGCAACAATAAATAAAATAATTTTAAAAACATGTTCCCTTAAGTGCTGTGTACACCTATTTCTTATTCTTTTCCATGGCAAACAGTATGCTGTAGATTTTGGTAAAGTAACTTTTATTTTTGGTCAGCATTTGCATGTTGAACATAAATACACATGGAATGTACTAGACAGTTATAGTTCTTCCACAGGATCTTTTCACAGTTACATAAAAAGTTTTCAACTTATACATCATGAACGTTTTCATAAGCATTGTATCTTCAATGGAAGAGTGCTGAAGAGGAAGTAAAAAACACTTCAGAGAGATCTCTTACTGTTCTCTTACTGCCTCTCAAAACCAATTCTTTTATTCTTGGGTT
>VZUA01017821.1:3158-14227 GCA_013401035.1 Horornis vulcanius
GACTGCTTTGTAGCCCCTCTGTAGATAAAGGGCAAAAACTCCAGAGATGCAATTGACATTAAAGTGCAAAATTAATCCGTTCTAACTTAGCATGGAATACAGTGGGGGTGCCTGCAATATTTTTTTTCTATTTCAGTAGTTCCTTATAAGTAGTGATGTTATAATAAACCTCCAGTTCTTCAACATCTAGAAACCAGTTAAAGTACAGCTCATTAGAGATTTTCTTTCTATTGTGAGCATGAAAGCTGTGATTAGCAGGCAGATTCTGCAAAGAAAACATTGAGAAATATGATTTTATTGCACCGACAATTTCCTTTCTTCAACTTGTGTATTATTCAGCAGAAACTTTAATTCAACTGAATATATTTAAAATAAGCCAAATCAGTGGATAGATTCAGCAGATAAGCAGTTGTGACACTACATTTACTTTTGACTTTCTCTTCCTAAAAATTAAGATGGAGTCTGACTTATGTATTCTCAGCACAAAATGAAGCAGAGCATTATAGAATGCATTTGCCAAAAGAATAAATCATGATTGACAAAAAGAAATTTGTTAATACAATAGTTTGAGTCAGTTGACAGAAATTTTTGTCAACAGAATAGATAAAGGGATTCAAAAATGAAATTTTCAGATGAGACGGCTTTGAAGCTTCTGATGAAAAGTATTTTGTTGACGGAATGGATCAGAGGGAAAAAATGCATTTTCGCAACACAAGAGTTTTAGCTCTTTGACAAAATATATTTCATCCCCAGATGTTTTGCCTGAGTTGTCAATTGTTCCCCATGTCTGCCATTAACCAATCACTTTGCTGTCAACTGAAAGATTTCTTTAGTAGCAACCCTGTGATAGCAACTGGAGGTATTACAAAACCACTGCAATTAACCACACAAAATCATTTGTTATTATGCTGTACCTAGCCCCATTCTCACCAAAAGCTGACTCAGTTAAAGATATAAGTGGGATTTCAGCTTGGGTCTTATTTTTCTTCCTTTACCTTACATTTGTGCACAGTATATATTAAAATTTCCATTCTTTATTCCTTTATTTACAATTTTATGAGAGCTGCCTTTCTGTTAAAGCATCTATTCCATAAAGATACACATATATGGTGAGGAAAAGGACCTGCTTGTGCTCCTGGAACATCTCAAGAAAGTGCTAATGTGTAAATTGGAATAACCAGAGTAAATCACCTCCTCCACCTCTGTAAAGGAAGTCACACACTTTCTGTGAAGTAGCTGCTGTAGGCAGCTGTGTAGGTCTATGAGTAAATAGGAGGAGGTGGGAAATAATTTTTTACTCCAGTGCACATCTCCCCCTTGCACACAGGTGGAAGAGTAACCCAGAGTTATAAGCTTAAACCTAGTACATGAAGTGAGTAAAAGGAGGAGAAAGTAGCTCTTGTTTCTTTTTTTTTTAGCTGTGAAGTGACATGATAATCTTGTTGGCTCGTATATGTGCTTTTTGTTCTTATAAGTTAAGATGCTGCCACCACATGCAGAGGTGCATTCTGCAGCCAGGCCTCAGTCTGGCTCGCCTGAGGTCACCAGCAAGAGTCCACACAGATTATCTCCATAAAATATCAGCATACAATGCCCCAAGGTCATTCAGGATAAAGAATTTTGTCATGCAAGTCCTACACCTGCAGCAGGGAGTAACTCAGCAAGGAAGAATGTGGATTATTTTCTTCCTCATGAACTGTCTTTATTTGAAAAATTGAAGGTAGATGGTAACAATAGCAAAATGCCACCTATTCACCTGACTATAAAGTTACCTTTGGGAGGAACAGTAGAAAGATGAAAATAAATACATCTGCCTCAGAAGAAACAGTCACACCACTGTCAAAAAGTAGGCCATGGCTCTAGCTGGGTGCTGCACCAGCCAAAACTTCTGAGTGGAAGGAGTAAGATCACAGAATGAGGGAAAGCACAATCTGTGGGAAAACACTGAAACAGACCACGACAGACTCAGTGGAATCTGAAACAGGAGGAAGAGGTAAAGGTCTTTTTAGACCCCTTACTTCCCCAACCTGTTCCCACTACACTTGCACCAAACTTGGCTTAGCCAGATCTCTGTCTCTCACCTGACGTAGGGTTTGGGGTCTGTCTTATGAATCGGTAACCAGGATTTTTGGCAGCAAAAAAACCAAAAACAGAAAGAAAAATAAAAAGCCCCCTCCCCCACCAAAAAACCAACAGAAAAAATAAACTATAAACTACTTTCAAGAGATTATGCTTTTGCATTTTGCAGTGTTTGAAGAGTAATCTAAGAACTTCTTTTAGGGTACTGTATCTTATGTCGCAGCTTTGTGCAAGGATGAATCATGGCTTACTTTGGAGAAGCTGCACCTGTAAAATAAGCCTTTAAAGATCTTGCTGAAACCTGAATAAAGAAAAGTAATGAGAAAAGTAAGGAGAAAAAAGCTCTCCGACTTCATGCTGGAAATAGGCAGAACTGTGCAACACTTGTCAAGTGCTTTGTAGCACAGCTGCAGCAAACTGAACCCTATCCCTAAATAGTAATTATTAGTAATAGCACACACAGCTTAGCTAATACAGATTCCTGGAGCCCTCCTTTTTCTGGGTTTAGCCTCCCTCTTTTTAATAGCCAGGAGTTGTGTGTTCCTAGAAAAGGCTTATCAGAATCTAGGGAGCACTACATATTTCACTTCAAATACTTTGCCGAATTTATTATGTTCCTTTTTCTAAATAAAACTGCTTGTTTTATTGTCACTGTCATTACAGGGCTTCATTGCATTCTCACTGCCTTCAGGGTAAAGAACTATTGCTCTATGCAAAGGATAGCCAGGCTACAGAAGCAAAATTGCTCCCCACACAATAACTACATAAATCTAATTATCTGCAAGGATAGCTCTCTTATAATCCAAGTCCTTATAGATAATTAAAGAGAGGTTAACATGAGTTTTTTCCTCTTATTTCCTCTTCATCCAGAGTAATTCTTTCCATGGTCACTTGACTAGTGGGGGTTAATTTGTATCAACACAGCCAGTCAATAGTGAATCCAGTACTCCTGAGTCACCTTCTTAGCATCACACAGTCAGAACATTTTTCTAATGGGCTCATTTCCCAATGTTATTTCAAAATATTTCTTGATATAAAACTTTCTAGATAAACATCAAAGCTGTTGATAGAGTTATTGCACCTGTACATCCTAATTGGCTAGGGAGTCACCTCTTCATAATCGGTATTTGCTAGTTTTCAGGCAGATGACTTTTCAGTGCAATGAATTTGGGAACCAATTCACACTAAACCCACAAACTTTTCATGAAGTCAAATATAGACAGAAGTGATCAGCCAGTAGGGCTCAGCCCTTGTGGATGTAGAGAAGTGTATTTGTAACATGACTAAACCAGCCCTTATTGTTTCCATCTGTATCCCAGCAACTACAACTGCATGACTCAGAGAAAATACAAATGTTTTGCCACGAAAAAACACAGGCCACAGAGATTATTAAAATTTGAGTTTGGGAAGGCAACCAGCACATTCACAGTAGAGCAGAAATATCCTGACTGCAGATTTTGGAGTGAGGTGTATAAACACTGATTGATCCTGCTGAGAGCCCAAGTCAGAGCTGTGAAGGCGATGTGTCCTTTGAAACAAAAAACAAAACACAACACCTTTAAAGGATTTGTTTCAAATATAATTGGTTCATAATTTGAGTGTTCTCTTTCTTCATTTTCCCTAATAGTGCACAATCTAAATAAAGTCAGCAATGTTATTTATGAAACTCTCAGCTAGATGTTCCTAATAACTCCAGTGGTAAATATGCAATATACAACAAAAATTCTGTATATTAGAAATAAATAGCCATCTGTTTCAAAATTATTTGATGGGGAAAAAATAGTAGAAGTTTTGGATTATGCCCTCTTATATTTTAACAGATTTAGAAACATCTTCCCTTTCTACTAAAGCAAAACTTTGCCATTACATTTGATGAGCAAGGCACAAAACCAGAAACAAAATAAAGATAACAAAAATACCACAAGATGCCAGCTATCCCTCATGTTGTCTGTGCCTTGGTCATTTTATCAAGTCTCAGAATACAAATCCCTTCCACAGAATATCTCTGCAGGATTTCTTATGCACTGGCATTTTTGGTAGCTCTTCCCTAGCACTTCAGACAACTATTCACTTCAAAGAAATTATTTCTGAAATTCAATCACATAAGAGATATGTTAATACCTAATTAGTTGACACCTTGTATGTCATGTAATGTGGCTACACCACTAACATCAGGATAAAGCAAACTTATCTCAATGAACACATTTGCATTTTACAGTATGACACATTACTCTCTGATATAAACAGACAAACGGGATAACACAGGAGATATTCATTATTACAAAGTGGCTAATGATGGACATGTATATTTAAAGAAAAGTCTCTGACAACCAATCAGTGGCCATTAAGCAATCTCATTTGTGTTAAGTAGGTCACAGCTTCCACTGCAGATTATCTTCAATCCATTCAACACAAGAGAAAAATATATCACTGAGCAAGTTCCCCATGTAAAACTGTATTCTCCTACCTGTGGTGCACTGACTGCAAACCTTTCTGAACACACCAAGTCTCTGTCACTCCACAAGAATAACCTAATAAACAAATGGAAGGAAATAGCTAGTAAATAAATAATAAATGTTAGCCCTCCTTTTCCATGTCTGTAAATGAAAATCAGGGTGGCAATGTTCCACAAATTAATATATGATTTTTTTTTCTTCCAAGAGATGAGGAGTGACACAGTGGAGGAACAAGAGGAAAAAAAAGAATGGACTGATCAGGAAGGACACAGAAAAAATTATCCAGAATGACATGTGATAGTATTACATTGTACTTTTAATGGAAAAAAATCTCATCTCCCAGTCTTACTTTACATCAGTGCTGTAGGAGTAGCAGGGCTTACTTAGATACCAATTTGTAACATTTCCTTGGTCTTACATAGAGCTTCAAAAAGGAATCACCATTCTCACTTTACAGGGTACATTTCTTAACTGATCTGTAGAAAGTCTAGAACTCAATTGTGTGAGTTTCCAAATTGACTGCTGTCGATGTTGCCCCATGCTATCTCTGCACTCATCAAATTCCTGCTCCACACTGTGCTTTTCATGCACCTGGTCTTTCTGACTTTTATCACACAGACTGTGAGATTTGCAGCTGATAAAGAGCACATCAGATTACAGAACCGAACAGCATTTTCTAATGGGGCAGTCAACATAAAGCACAGGTAAACCTACCAGAAAGCATCTCTCCCAGCATCTCTGTGTTCTATAAAGGAACATATTTAAGTTCATGCTCAAATCAATGATTTATGTTTATAATAAATATCTGCAGCTCATGTTATAGGTTCAGCTTTTGTTTCATAAACTAAAAGACAGACTTTGCAAGTTAGGTTTATGTAACTATAGGATACCTACATATTTAAGCCTCTAGTCACAGTGTTTGGAGTTAATAAACTAGAAGTAGTTAAATATTTAAGCAGCATTTTGAGGGAAGGACTCAGGAGAAGGGAAGCAAAAATAATTTATCTGAGAGCCAAAAGTACGCGAAATTGTTACTGTTCAGACTCAAATAAGGACATGGACTTGCCATGATTTTCATAATAAGGTGTGTGAAACATATGTTACCAATTAGAAAGGATGAGTTTTTTGTTACAACTAATTTCTCCTGTTCAGAGACTTTCCGTGACCCTGATGTCAAGCACAGCTTGCAAGACCTGTTCTCTTTGGGACCATGGAAAAGAACCAATGTGTGAAGGGTAGAAAGCCAAGGTGAAGGTAATTGGGGGACTAAGTGGGACTAAGTGGGTAAGTGGGACTTAGACTTGGTCCACCTTTTAGAAGTTAAATGGCCAGCACAAGGCTGGACAAACACATCATGGCAGGGATGACAACTGGCTCACGGGTCAGGCACAAAGGCTTACAGTGAATGGGGTGACATCAGACTGGTGACCTGCCAATGCTGGGATTCTGCTGTTGACTGTTTCCAATGCATGGAGGCTCTACAGGGAGGCCTTGACAGATCAGAGGACTGAGCAGTCACCAACTGTATGAAGTCCAGCAAGGGAAAGTGCTGGATTCTGCACCTGGGATGGGACAAACCTGGATCTGTGGACCAGCTGGGGAAGGAGATGGTGGAAAGCAGTGCCATGGAAAGCAACCTGGGGGTACTGGTAGATGGCCAGGAGAATATGGGCTAGCAGTGCCCAGGCAGCCAGGAGGGACATCCATGTCCTGTGGGCAGCCAGCACAGTGTGGCCATCTGGGCAAGGGAGGAGATTGTCCCACTCTGCTCTGGGCTGGGGTGGCCTTACCTCAAGGGCTGGGGGCAGTTTGGGGCACCACAATATAGGAAAGATCTTATGCTGAGAAAGAATGTCCAAAGGAGGGCCATGAGGGTGGTGAAGGGCCTTGAGGGGAAGCTGTGTGAGTAACAGCTGAGGTCACTTGGTCTGTTCAGCCTGGAGCTGAGGAGACTGAGGGGACACCTCACTGCAGTTACAGCTTCCTGGTGAGGGGAACAGGAGGAGCAGACACTGATCTCTTCTCTCTGGTGACAGTGACAGAACCCAAGAGAATGGCATGAAACTGCCTCAGGGAGGTTTAGGTTGGATTTCAGGAAAAGATTCCTCAACAGAGGGTGGTTGAGCACTGAACAGGCTCCCCAGGGCAGCAGGCACAGCAGCAGCCTGGCCAAGTTCAGGAAATGTTTGGACAATGCTCTCAGGCACAGAGTGTGTCTCTTGGGGATGTGCAGGGCCTGGAGCTGGACTCGATGATCCTTGTGGGTCCCTTCCAGCTCAGCATATTCTGTGATTTGCGATCATTAGAATTAAAGGGCCTCAAAATGAATTAACTATTATAATTTCAAGTATTCCACATATATCAAGTAATTGAATTAAAACTCTCAGGTTAATGAAAGAATAGATTTCTAGATGTTTTGTACATTTTAGTATAGTAACAAGAATTTTTAAATTACTCAAATATAAAACTTCAACAAACAGAGACAGAAGGCTTACAGGACCAAAAATTTACATGAAAATACATGACTTCTTCCCATAATCAGCAAAATTATGAACAAATTTATTCAGATAAACCATTTTCATTCAAAATGACATTCCACTAAGTATACAGGGAGATGATCTTTGAACACCATTTGGAATAAATTCTATTCAAATAAGTATTTGAGCTGAATATAAAAGTTACTGTGTATAACCAGCTGCAAACTGAATATTAACTTAGTGTTTAACACAGCACACATCTTTAGTAAGGGTTCCATTTTTTCCTATGGTTGTATGTTCTATCTCCTTGTAAAAACAGTGCCAAAGACTAGAGTCTGATTGTGACCTTGCAGCCACTGAAATATGAACCCTTCTCACACATGTAGTCTCATTTAAGTCAGAATCAGTCGTCTTTACTTTAAAAATTCATAGAAATGCACAATCGAGACAAATTCTAGCCCTAGGGTTTGCAACCCCAGTGGCATCAAAGGCATTTCTTCGTTCTGATATTAAATATCAAAGTGGGTTTATATTTCTTCAGTCAGATTGATCATACATTTCAGAACAAGAACACCCATGAGAAGACATCACAAGTACTGTAAGAGATTACAATTAATATAAAGATTCATTTTCACCTTCAGGATTGTTTAGCTCATGTAATTGGGGAAGATAGATATAGGCTGTTAAAACCTTAGTTAGCTCAGCTGCCAACGTTATTGGGTGGTCATGGTACCGAAGTGTTCATGGCTAGAAATGGGGCAAGGGAGTAAGAAAGGAACAGAAAAGATTCTTAGATTGCCATGGCCAGTTTAGTTCCTGAATTTTACGGACAGAGTCATCAACTTCTGAACATAATCCATCTGCTTGAGAGGGAAGAGAGTGTCCTCTTCAGCCAAGTTACATGGACAATTGGCATAGGCTCTTCTTCATGACCCAGAAAATCTACATATCTCTGCTGGAACCAACACAAGTGGTTACATTTCTCCCAAACCAAACAACCATGTCGCTCGCAGCATTTCTGACTGATTTGTTTTGCCTTTCTGAAGCCAAATTCTATCTCTCTGTTCAACAAAAACGTTTCTAAATACGAATAGTGCAAGCTAGCGTTCGTTCGCCAAGCACTAATATGATTGCAAACCTATCAGTTAAACGTAAAGAAATTTAGAATATAATTATAAAAGACCTTTTATTCATTTTTAAAGAGCATTAGAAAACATTTTCATGGCTAAAGAGAATTTTTTTCATAAGAAAAAAATTATATAGAGAAGGTATTATATTTACTGATCTCCAAAATACTCAAAACTGGAAACATATTGTTTCAAGTCATGAACTATTTCACATTGATCAAAGAGTGCTTTCTACATTTCACAAAAAAACCCTCCAAAAACCAAAAAACAACAAAACCCTAAAGTATGTCAAAATACCTCAGACCACTGAGTAAAAGACATATTTTTATTTTCATTGTGAGATGAAATAAACTTTTTCATTCTACTAGTAAAGAGGCAATCTTGCATCTACTTTTTAAAAGCTCGTTTTTATTCTAAATATAAGTAGGACAAAAATTCTAGAGATTCACTGTTCTCCAGCTTCATTGATGTTGAGTCACATATCAAAAGGTAAAAACAATTCTCATTCCTTAAAACTCTTCCACCCTTATATCCCCTAAACTTTTTGTGCACAAATACTTTCCCTTATGACTATTTGACTCATCAGGACAGAAGCTGCATTTTCAAAGCAGGATATGATTCATTTACTAAGCTTATTATAATAATATTTCATGACGTTTCACGAAAACACTTATTAGTTAAAAAAAAACAACTGCAACCACTGTACAGTTGAAAGCTTTAACACTTCCATTATTGTGCTGCTCACTGCATGGACCAAATTTTGTGCTTATCTACCTTTTAGTGGTTATTGAAAAGAATGACTAATTAGTGAAGAAAGAAAAGTGCCAATGGAAAGCATATATTTGCACATTTTATTCTTACATAAGAGATCTTCCTTAGCAAGTATAAAAAAAGTCTAGGACTGATGTTTACACCAAAAGAAAAAATTACACTTTCTTATTAAAAATGTAGAGATGGATGCAATTCAATATACCCACTCTCAATTCGGTAAAGAGTTTGTTTAAAGAGCACAAATCAAGTTATCTTTTTCAGTCCTATATTATATCCCAGAGCAAAAGTATAAATACAAAATATTAAGAATCTCTGCAGCACAAGTGTCATTCTTACTTGTGTCTAAGCTTTATGTTACTCCAGTGTAACTCAGGATATATTTAAGCTGTCTGGAACATGGCACTTTGGCACCAAAATGCTACGTAAAATGAACAATCTACTTTTGAAACTTGACAGAATCCAAATTGATCAACAGGCTGTAAATCTTTACGGAGTCAATTAAAGAGTTGTAAAGCATCATAATGCATGATAAAACATATGACATGAATACTGTTGCAGGCAATAGAGATGACCCAGAGCAGAAATTGCAGCTATTCAAATACAATCATTTACAATGGAAAAGTACTGGCTCCTAATGTATAGTCCCAACTTGGTAACTGCTATTTCAGGTAACAATCATTAAACAAGCAAATTAACTGGCCTGTAGTATAGAGATAAACATCTATCTATCTGGAGTACACAAACACATTTAATGATACAATGCATGTTATTAGTTATACGCCCTTCAGCAGGACCAAACAGTCCAGAAATTTCTGTTTCAACACAATCTTACAGAAATTATCTCTGCAATTCTAAATTTGATCACATTATTTTCTGAGTGTCAGTTTTACTTGGCAATATTATATTTTCCAACATTTCTTTTTCTAGCATTTTACCATGACTATCTGTGTAGATTAGAAAGGTTCTTAACTGTTATCTGTAATAGATTTTGCCCGTAGCAAAATTCATGCAGGCATAATAGAACAAAGTGTACTCTGATGAAATTGCAACCATAATTTCACTATAGCTAACACTGATTTATACTTAAGCTAGAAAAATATATGTATTTTCATAAACNTTGCTTATTGCTATTAGAATTCAAGTGCCTATTTGTTTTGTACTTTGCTTTTATTCTTGCATCACAAATGTAAAATGGAAAAAAGATATTTTAAATGCTGGGTTAAGTATCACGGATCAACACAAAGCACCAGCATAATCAATATCACTTAAACACACTCCTAGGCAATTAATTTTTAAGGAATCAAATTGTTGTACCACGTCAAAATTTACAACAATACAATAAAGGTTGTTACATTCTTTATTGTTTAATTAAAAGCAGCATTTAGCACGCATGCAGCTAACTGTTCAGACATTATGACATGAAATGCCCTGTTTATCAGTGAGAGATATATAAACATAAGCATTTGTACACTGTATTACACAATGTTAATTAGACTTTATTAAATTTCATATGCTTATCAAAATATAAAACATAAGTCTTCAAAACCCAGAGAAACATGCTGCAATACACACATCTGTATCTTAAGTATCTGCAATAATTCAGCTTTTCTACACAGTACACCAGTTCTATGTACAGAACTTGAGTGCAGTCAGTGTAGAACCCCTCAGAGGCTACCAGGCATTTGCAGAAAGGGTCAGTACCAAAGGATTTAATTCACGTTTTTGCCTTTAAAACTCAGGGGCAGGTGCATTAATTATGTAAGCAACACCTGTAATATNGGAGATCAGTGGCAGTCTACCTGTTACAAAGCACCATCAGTAGATCCACAGCTTTTTAGCTATGGTTGCCATCAGGAAAACTTCCTTCACTGGCAAACCCTTTCACAACATCTGCCATTCTCAGATACAAGCTCCATTTCAGAAAATGTAGCTATCTGAACCAATAAACAAAAATATTTGTAGTTTTCACCTACTCTGTTTAACATTTCTGACTTTCCCCGTTTTTTATTTCTCTTACAACAAAATCAGGGCCCAAGGATAAAAGGAAAGAAGAGGGTGACGGAACTCCTTTAGCAATCCTTGAAGAGCAATAGCAGACACCTGCAAGTTCTGCAGAGCACAGTACTTCTATATATCCATATGGTGTTACAGCAGAAAAC
>VZUA01017828.1:28642-39640 GCA_013401035.1 Horornis vulcanius
AGGCGGCAGCCGCCGACGGTCCCGGCGGTCACAGGTCGCGGCTGTCCTCCCGCTTGACGCCGTCCGCCGCCGCCTTCAGCTTCTTATTCTGGTGGGTCTTGACGTGCTTGGCCAGGTGGTCGCTGCGCATGAAGCGCTTCCCGCATTCGGGGCAGACGAAGCGCTTCTCGCCCGTGTGAGTCCGCAGGTGCCGCTGCAGCTCGTCGGAGCGGGTGAAGCTCTTCCCGCAGAAGAGCCAGTTGCAGACGAAGGGCCGCTCGCCCGTGTGCCAGCGCAGGTGCGCCTTCAGGTGCGAGGTCTTGCCGTACACCTTGCCGCAGCCGGGGATGTGGCAGATGTGCTGCTTCTTCTTGCCCGGCTCCGCCTCAGGGGCGCTGCCCGCGGCCGACTGGCAGTTGGGGCAGCGGCAGCGGCGGCACCTCCTGGCCGTGGCCGCCAGGGGAGACTTGGTCTGCAGCAGGGCGGCGATCTGCGTCTGGTACTGAGCGAAGTCCGAGTGCCCCAGCACCAGGCTCCGTGGCAGCGCCGCCGCCGCGGGGAAGCGGTGGCCGCAGCCTCCCGGGGCGCTGGCCTGCTGGATGCTCCACCAGGGGATGTCCTCGGGCGGCGGATTGGGCGACAGCTGCCGGCAGGGCTGGGCGGGAGGAAGCAGGTTGGAGTACCCGGGCGGCAGGGCAGCCTGGGCGGCGTAGGGGACGTAGGCGGGCGGGCAGCTGGACGGCAGGGCAGCCATGGAGGAGGGCAGCATCTTGACGGGGGAGAACTCGTAGGGATAGGAAGGGTCCGCCGGGGGGGTGAGGGGCAGTTCGTGAGAACCCCCGAAGGAGGGCTGCAGGTGGTTCTTTTGAGGGGTCAACCCCAAGCTGGGATGCGGCGGCGGCAGCCCTCCCGGGGAGTGCGCTGGCATCTCGCCGCTCCACGGGTGGAAGATCCTAGAGGGGGATCCCAGCGTCGGGTCGTAGGAGACAGGCAGGAAATCCGAGGGCGCTGCGCCCGGCTGCCCGATCCGGCTACAAGTAGCGGCCAGAAGAGCCAGGGGCGAGTGCTTGGTCAAGTCTGGGGAGGCGCTGGGGGTGCGGTCCTGCGCAGGAACGGGAGGGAGGGGAGAAGGGAAGGAGGGAAGAGAGCGCGTTACTCGCTGCCCGCCAACACCGGCCTGTGAGAAACTTCCCGCGCCGCTGCCCGTGCGCGGCTGGGGCCGCCCCGCCGCTCCCCGCACGGCCGGTAAACTTTCCGAAAACAATGAGCACCCAGAGGGCAGGACGGGCTCGGCCCCCCCGCCCCGCCCAGAGACCGGTCCCGCCTGCGCCCAGTGCCGCCGGCCCCGCCGCCGCTCCTGGGCCGGGGAAGCAGCCGCTCTGGGCAGGGAGGCAACCCCCGCGCCCCCCACACCCCTTGCCACGGAGCATTGCCTGGAGTTAGTGACGGGCTGCTGGCGGGAGAGGGAAGTTACCAGCCCGAAAAACCCGAGCCCGGTCTCCTACCACCGCGGGGGTCCCCACCTACCTCTCCGGGCCGCCCGCCGGGTAAAGCTCCGGGAGGGAGGCGGCGGACGCCAGAAGCGCCCACGAAATGCAGGTCACAACCGCGGGACTCGGCGTAGTTCGAGCAACACCGAGTGCGGGTACTGACCTGGAGGAAAGCCTGGAGGGAGTCGTTCCGGAGGACAGCCACCGCGGCCATGGCTACTGCGCCCGGGGCGAAGGGAAGGCGCCGGGGCACTGCCGAGGCATGAGGACGCCGAGGGGAAGAGGAGAAGCTGCCCAGTTTCCTTCTCTCTCCCCCTCTCTCTTCCTTTCCTTCTGATCTCTTCGCCTCCGTGCGCGTCCCACCCCCCCCGCGCTGCGCGATCTCCGCGGACTGTCTGACTGCGCCAGGATCACCTCCAAGAATTTGATAAGGACTTTGCCGGGCCGCCAACCAGTCAGAGGGAAGATTTATGGCTTTGAAGTTTGCCGCTACCCAATCATCAAAGAATAGCGGCTCTTTCAGAAGCGAAAGCAAATCCTTTGAATCCACAAAGCTCCTATGGTGTGTTTGTTGGTCTGGATAAAAGAACTGATTATTAGGGGGGATGGGAAGGGAGGAGATAAAGGCGGGACAATTAATGAAGTAATCACTATGTGGGAAATGTATATACACAAATAATTGGATTTTCTTGATCAAAGGACCCCTTGCCGCCTAGAGACCCTCGCGTTGGATGTGCAAGACACTGGATCCCCCCCTTTTTTTTTTTTTTTTTTTTTTTTTTTTTTTTTTTTTTTTTTTTTTTCTCCTGCAATTAAATGCGTAGCAGAGCCCTAAAGTGACAACGTGTCTTTGTTATCGCTCGAGGAATCTGCCTCCGGATTCCTCTGATAGTGTTTAATGACTGAAAGTAACATAGCACAGCGAGTTCACCTGATCGAGGCTGGTCGACCCCAGCCGTAAAACTTCCCTGGAGTAATTGTCGGTGGTTCCTCCCCGCTCCCTCCCTCCGCCCGCCCTTCCCCCGAGGCTGAGGGGTATGCCCTCGATATGACTCGGCAAATAACCGCGCATTTTCCCCTCTGGTAGCTGGATTTGTTTCACTTCACTCAGCCGGCATTTCCCCCTTGTTACCGGGAGCCCCCGTCTGGCGCGGGGCCAGGCCGGGCGCCCAGCCGGGCCCGGGGAGGAGCGGCGGGCTGCCACCCAGCAGCAAGCGCTCTCAGATAGACACACCGACAAAACCGGGCAGCCGGGAAACAGAAGGGAAAAGTTTCCTCTTCCCTAGCGGGAGCCGGGTGTAAAAGACATTATTTCTTTAAATGAAGACCGGAGACTATCTTGGCGGGCCTGCCGAGACGGCCTGTCTTGCACCGGAACGGGGCGGCTCCTCAGGGGCACGAACGCTGCTATCGGGTCTCTACCTTCCCTGCCCTCTCGCCTCCTGTCCCAAAGCCAAAGTCGGCCCCGAGCGCTTTGTTACTTCATCCCGCACCTTTCGGCCTGTCTATACATGTCTATACGCATGTGTGTATGAAGGACCTAACCTGCCTTGCGTTCGACCATGGGTGAGGCTATTGACCCTCTAACCAGCACCAGGCACATCTGGGTCACAGCTTGCCGCCACCGTCGGCTGCTGAGCTCGGTGGGCTGAAAGAGCTGTCGGGACCCCTCGCATGTGCCGCCCTGCAAGGGGCAGGCGGGGCCCCGCGCCTCTCCGCGGGCCCGCTCAGCTCCGCGCTCCGCCGGGGGCCCTGGAAACCCGCTCCTCTCCTCCCCGCTTCCCCATCTGCTCCGAGGCCATCGCAAACGCCGGCCTGTTTGGCCAGGTACCAAACCAGGACGTTCATCTCCGTCTTGAGGCGGTGGGGGTGCCCTCTCGGGCAGATGCCGGCTGGCTCTGGTCCTCCGGAGCTGTTTGCACAGGTAACTCGATCCTCCCCGCAGTCGCTGGGTTCAATTGTACTCGCACCGCCACTGAAGTCTCTTTAAACGCCAGCACACAGAGATCTTTATCTGCCTTTCCTGTGGAAACAATCACTGTCCGCTCAAAGACTTTCAAGAGTTGTAGTGCTTGAATTAGATCGGTTTCTTTGAAGGGATTAAAGTGCCAAGTCCTCTCCCACGGCTCCATATTGAGTCCTGGGGAGAAATAAAAGCTCGACCCCGTGTAACACTACGCAGCAGCCATATCAAGCTCTTCCCATGTGTCAGGTAACCACTTCACCAGGTTGGCAACCAGAAGACAAGGGTCCCGCATCTAGCGCTTTTACCACAAACTGATGCATCGAGGTTCGCCGCTGCTGTAGGACCCCTCGGTCCGGCAGCAGCCCGCGCCAGGGTGTGAGGTTATGGGCGACAGGGCTCCCCATACGCCTGCAAGTGTGCGGAGTTCACGGGGTTCGGCATCTCCATCCACCGCACACGAACCTCCCAGTACCGCCGACGCGCGATCCACGGGGGGCTGCGCTGCGTCTGCACGGGACATGGCGGCAAACGGGGAAGCTCAGCGAGCCTCGGCCGACAGCGCGGCCGGGAGGACGCGCACAGAGGCACTGCCCCGCACACCCCCGCCCGGAGCCGTCGGGTGCCCCCCGCTCGCTGCCAAACTCCAGCCGCGCCACTAGAGCGGCACCGGGGTAGGAGCACACTCGTTGTCCCCTCAAGTCTAAGCTGCAGCCGGAGCTGAGGGGGAACCCCACGCGGGGAGCCCGACCTGCACCTCTGCTCCCTGGAAGAGCAATAACTCACCAGACAAGCGAAACAGCGGCGCTCGCACTTGCGCTGTCCCTAAACCTTTGTATCCCTAAACTTATGTCAAACCCAGAGATCTGCGAGATGCCCAATTTAACCCCTACCTCGATTTTTTTTAAAATTCGTTTTACCTAGTAATTGCCAGAAGAATACTCAGAACAATGTTTTTAAACGAAAGGAGAGGGGATAGGTCGATCAGGAGACACTGATCACCCCGAGGTTCCCTCCATTCTCTTAAGTACGGTATTTTCTCAGATACCTCGACGAACCAAAAATACTTTGGTTCTTCTTACTTACTCAAGTTACAAAACAGTTAGTGGAAAACTGGATAAGTTTCTATACAGCTGCAACACTACAAATGCCATAAATCTGCATCCAAGAAAGCACATTACCTAAAAATCGAGAATAATTTCTCATTCTGGAATAAACCAATGGGCTGAAAAATGAAACGTTGCAGTCATAATTTTCTGTACAAATAATTAGTGTTCAAACTCGGAGCATTTCAGTCTCCTGAAATGTATTCTTAATGAAGTGATGTTCAGAGCTGTCATTAAAAATGCAGGGCTGGAAGATCAAAGTACAATATTTATTTTAGAAATTTGTTTCAGTTATCAGAAGATACAGGTATCAAGGCCAAGTGTCAATTCAGTTACACAAAGCACTATTTCCATGAGAAATGGGCTGCCGCTACGTCCTAGTGTAAAGCAAAGGGACACCAGAGATGAGTCGCAGCGCGGGAGGCGGCGCCGGCGGGGGGCGGGGGTCGCTTTGGCGGCGCGGCCGGGCCAGGGGCGGCTCGGAGAGCGGCCCTGAAGTGCACAGCCCTGCGCGGAGCTTTGGCCCGCAGACCAAGGGGCCGGTCCCGAGCGGCGGGGCTGTAGGGGCCGGAGCGGCGCTTGGGCCCACCGGGGAGGCAGCGGCAGCGCCGTCGGCGCCGGGGGCAGCACGGCGGCCCGGACGCAAAGAGTGGGAGCCTGAATTGCTCCCTCCACGGGGCTGAGGGGCAAGGGGCACGGCTCCCACAGCCCCGCTGCCTTCATGGAACCCTGGCTGCTACGGCAGGCGGCGAGACCCCTATCGCACCCGCGGTCAGAGGGGCTCAGGCTGCACTGGGCTGGATGGATACTGTCGATTTAAACACAGTAGATGTAAATCACGAATCACCATCACTATTTCGTAGATAAGTGTCTTAAAAATCAGAATTTTTCAGATTCAGACATCCCAGAGTGGCTATACCACCACGCAGGGCTCTGTGGACCTTGGTTTGAATGCAGGTAGCATGCTCGGGAATAACAGCTGCTTGCATGGCAGTGGTACCCTCCATGGTTTCTGCTGTGCCTCTGACTTCAGCGCCCCAAGTACCTCATCCTGGGGACTATCCCAAAACCTGTCCCAGTGACGGCTCACACTGTCACAGCCAGGTCCTCTCATGACATTCACAGTCCCTCCAAAGATATTTGCAGTCATCTGTCATGACCCACCCCACCCAGTCCCTCCTGTGATCACCACAGTTCCTCAGCTCTTCCAGCATAGCCATGAACACCTCTGGAAGCCTGGATGGGCTCTGGCCATCTGCCCGTCCACAACTTGGGGTTCCTGGGTTGCTTTCCATGAAATATTGTTCTTTAGCAACTGTGACAAAGAATCAGAAACAGGTTCATTTTAAAGTGAAGAGCTGCATTAACATTCAGCCAAGCCTCCTAATCAAGTTGTCCAGAAGAGGTGACAAAATTTAAACCTGAAAAAGCCTTAATAAGCTTGCTCCAGAAGGCAGTGTCTTCACACCATGCCTCATTCTTTCTGGTTTAAAGATGTACTTACAGAAACCACCCATCCACAACAGCAAGAAGTTTCACCAGAAGGAAAATTACCCTAGGTATACAGCTTCAAGCATGTGTGTATACACTACCAACAGTTTTGAGTTATACACCATTAATACCATTTTTATTTACTTCAGCATATATACGTTTTTACAGTAGACAACATGACTGGCATAAGAAGAGGAATCATCAGTTCACACAGTGTAATTTGAACATCAGTAGATAAAAAGAAAAGAAACACTAAAAGCTGCTATGGTATCTCCTGATTTTTTTATGTGCTTTAGGGAAAAACACAAAATCCTAGACAAGATCAGCACATGTTAAAGGCATATTTAGGATTTAAAGGCTTGCCTCAACATTTCCCAGCGTAGGTGTGGATTTAACAAAGATTAATAGAGGATTTCCCAAACTTCTGAAAGCTGAGCTGCCATTTATGAGAAGTAGAACAAGTTTTATGCCTCACAAAGTTTTATGCCTCACAAACCTGTTGCCGAAGTTTTAAATATCTTAATGTATTCATCTCCTGCTCCATCGTTGGCTGGCCCTTAGTGACTCTTCCTCCTGTCTCGGGGGATATTGGTGAACATTTTTGGTTATACTTACTTTCTTTGCTTCCATATTTTAAAAATAATCGGACCCCTAATCATAACAATATTGAAAGTGTTATTCTTGGCTCTACTTGGAATGCCTGGGACACTTTAGTTCAAGATGATAATTTCAAATTCTCTAGAAATGCTTTCTGCCTCTGGCATACATCGCTGCATTTTTGTCACAACTCTAATAGCTAGTAATGGACTTCTACAAAATGGAAAGCAAGCCAAGACTCTGGTGAGCAGCTGAAAAGGATCTGCTGTGTGGACCCTGCTTGTTCTCTCATTTGGGAAAACATTAGGTAAAAAAAGCCTCTGTATTTTTGATGGAATGCATTTGTATGGGGAAGACTGGATGGGAACTTTTAATTTTATGACTACAGATATATATAGCTATTCTCTTTTTTTGCATTGTAATTAGTACAGAATGAAAAGGTAATTAAATTGTTATTTGCTTTCTCTTAATTACAAAGAGTATATGATCTAAAAATTTGGTCTCATGATAAGTAATTTTAGTTACTTAGTATATTTATTGACAAATTAAACAGTTGTCCGTGTCTATACTGTGTTAAAACTGGAAACAGCACAACATTTATCCAGAAAGATCATTGTTTAATCCACACATAAATACTGGATGATCACATGGCTGCAACATTGCTATTGATTTGGCTGACTGGATTAATCCAACACTGTAAAAGTACACCTGCTATTTAATGAAATCATATTGTAATTTTAGAACCTTTTGGTAGAGAAAACAGTAAGCATTTTCTAATGGCAGTATTTTTCAATATTTCAAGAATCATCTTTGAAATAACCCATTCTTCAAGGACTGCTGAACAAGAACATGTAAAAATATCCACAATCTTTATTATAAAAGGCAAGTGCTTTATACAAACTCTTCAACAACACCACTTTAGCTGGGGCAAAAAAGAGATGTGAAGAAAAAGCCCAATAGTCGGTTTGTGAGGGTCAAACAGGGACACAGATATGGTACATGACTGGCATGAAAGGTGTCTCAGGTAAAAGATACTGTCTTCACACTATGGGAGAGAATCTGAATATCCTCTCTGTATAATGCTTTCAAGGTAGGTTTTTCCATCCATCCATCCATCCATCCATCCATCCATCCATCCATCCATCCATCCATCCATCCATCCATCCATCCATCCATCCATCATTAGTGAGACATACATATTAGTGAAAGGCAGCCTATAAACGATTGTATAGGTGAGTGCCCCTAACAGAGGAGAGTTTTTGAATGGGACCTAGATAAACTAGATTTCTAAAGTGAAGTGTTTGTTTCTTTTAATGCCAGTTTTCTTGACTGCCACCAGAGGCTCAGGATCCCATTAAAGTTTAGGGAAAACTTCAATTACAAATCTGAAATGAGTTCTCTCTCCCTAGCTGAACAGTGCTCTCACAGACTGGCAGAAAAGTCTTTTCAGGAAAGCAATGTACACTACGTTTCTGTGTCACTTCATAAACTGATGCCTTAAGTAGTGCAGAATAATACATAAATACTAATGCATAAATTACGTGAACTACTCAAATATAAAATTCCCTCCCTCTAATTCTGAGAATTAAAACACCATCAATAAAATTATTTCATATGTATTTCAAATAGACAATGTTTTTATTATGCTTTCCATTTTCACAGAACTATAAAAAGGTGAAGTCATTCTAACCACTCTTACACACTAGAGACAGCTTTCTTTCCCTTCTTTACAAGGGGAATAACATCTGCCATACACACAACTGCTCCAGGCTTAAAAAGAGGAGCTCTTTGCCTCAGTTGTGCACATAGATTATGAGTCTGCTCCTCACCAAACCCTTAAACAACTTACCCCAGCTCAGCTGAAACCTCAGGACTACTGTCTGAGGCATGTAACTTCTGCTGGCTGGCTGGCCATGCCAATCAAAGCAAACAACCCTAATCTGGGAATAAATCACATTTCACTTCAGTCTTCAATCAGCTCCTACTGTTCAGGGACAAACAGCTTGACCAGATGTTTGAGAACCCATGACAAGACGAGGAGAGAGGATATTCTCCTCAAAGACGAATGTGTCATGGCCATGACTTGTGAACCAGTCTAATGAACAGTATAATTCTTCTCACACTTCTGGAACCTCTGAGACAGGGAGAAAAGAGAGAAGATCTTCAAATGGTGACATTTCCTGGCTTTTCTCCCTCAGTAAATCTAACATACCTGTTTTCCTACTACATGAAGAAAGCTCACATATTCTACTGGCATTGAGCTGAGAGAATCACATATTACATACGAAAGAGAGAAGAGTACATGGCAAAGCACAGATACTGCAACAAATTTGAAAGGTATTAGTCTAAATTACCTAATTCTTCTGCCTGGAAATAAGAACAAGACTATTTATGCTGCAGTGCTGGCATTTTGGCTCCGATGCCCAAATGATATAGAAATCTGTGATTGAAAACCACTGGCTGCTTCTTAGGCCGTCACACTAAACCACAAAGAACCATTTTCCAGACTTTTTGTCTTAAAAAAAAAACTTGGAGAAAAATCTAAATGCCAAGTCATGCAATTTCATCTGTAATCAGACTAACTTCATAAAATGCTGTCATTCTTATCAATGCACTAGACTATGGGGCTGAAAAATAATATTTTGTCAAGATTCTTACAGAAGGCAGTGGAGTAGATGCCCAGAAAACTGGGCTCATGATTTACTACTTTTTTCTACTTCCATTGCTACACATGCTAAGTGTACTTGGCACATGGAGGGACTCAAAAAGAAGCTGCTCTATAGTGCCAATGATTCTCTTTAATGAGATGCAGTTATCTGTTGGTTTATGAATTTCTGCTGCCTGTTCTCATTAAGGGCAAGGTAATCTGCACTCTGGAAGTAAGACTGTTTACAAGAGAACACAGTAATCAAAATACCTCTAAATCAAGTTTTAGAAATGTATACAGTAAGGCTAAAGGTAGTTCTAGCAAGGTGCACAGCTTTATCCATTAAACTCTGCTGTAAAGGGTCAAGAGAAGGTGTTACATCTACAGTTTTATCTAGTTTCCCAAGTTATTATAGCATTCATTCAGGAATTTAATATGGGAAGAGACAAAATGACTTTTCTGCTTGAGCCTTCTGATACCCTTGTGACCTCTTCCTCCTGGGAGATCCTGTGCTGTTAATTTAGATACCATATGCCTCACTGGTCATCAATTCAGCTGCTACTCTCGATGTTACAGCCCTCACAGGGATTTTGATCACACTGCCTATTAAACTAATCATTTCCTCTACCTACTGTTGCTCTACCAGTCAGAGAAGGCCCAGCTGATCAGTATTTTCATATAAATAGAAATAGCACAATCCAGTCAGCTTTTTTCTTTCTTTTGGTATATGCTTCTCCACTATCATTTAGACACTATTCGCAGTGCTCCAAAATAAAGCATCAGTAACTGGAGAACAACAGAGGAGGAATGTAGGAAAAAGAAACAGAGCTACACAGACTCTGAACTAACACTACTGGTCAGATATCTGAATGTAAGCCAGCATTTTGGGAGGGGTCAGAAGCAAAAGCCTAACCACCTAGGTGAAGAGAAAAGGTAACCTCCAAGCAGACAGCACATCAGTGTTGAGACTGAATATAGAAGCTAAGAATGAGCATGGAATTACACATGTTAATGCTGGTGACACTGATTATGAGAATACCAAGATGAATGGAGCAGCTCAGCCTGAGCAATTGATTGAAGCTGTTTTCATCTCTGTGGGGTGTTCTTTAACATTTCACTCTATGCAGCCATATACAGCCACCTCTGACACTTAACTCATACATACATTCAACCTAGATAAGGCGTGGAAACTTTGTCACCACTTCCCTGTTCTCTCCCACCACCATCCAGAACAGCAACTAAACAGTTTCCCTTTCTTCTTTTTGTAAACTTCTGTCAACTTGCTAAGTTTACCAGTGACAGGGTATGTACGGATATACCAGCCAGGTGTGAAAGGAATATTCAGGATACATTTCTCAGTAGCAGGAGTACAGCTACTGAGCTGGATGGAAACAGAAACTGGATCAACAAGCAAAATCTTGTGACAGTCCTGAGTAAAAAAGTGGTCAAATTGCAGTGAGTGTACTGGAAGGAGCATTAGTTACTTTGAGCACATCATCTTTAAAGCATTTATCTTCACAGCTCCTCTATAAAGATGTACTAAGTTATTGCTTTTTTATCAAAGGCAACTGTCTTATGTTGCAATGCAAGATGTAACCAAAAGTATGTATTCTATTACCAACTGTTAAAACCAGGTGAGGCAGTGNCACCCTTCTACAGGGTCACTGCCTAAACAGTGCCACTTGTCACTCCAGGAGCATTTGATTGGACTGCTACCAACACCCT
>VZUA01017829.1:1683-16488 GCA_013401035.1 Horornis vulcanius
AAAAAAAAATCAGCAATTGAGAATCTAAGCTAAGGCCTGAATAAATAATTTGAGGCTGATATAAGGGCAGGACATGTAAACTGAGAAATGTATAGCTGAAAAAGCAGTGGTTTGATTCCCCTCCACCAACCCACCCCTCGGGAAGGGGTCCATGCCAAAATACTGACACCAGGTACTTAGGAGCAAAAGGAGCATGCTGCAAATGGAGACCTGTAGGCAGCAGACAGTGCACAGTAGACTTTATTGTCTATTAGCTAGGAGCCAAAAGAATAAAATATATAAACAAAAGCAATAACCTGGTGATGGGCAACACCCCAGTAGTTTAGTCTAGAGACAATATCCCAGGTTATTGGAAAGATCTTCCCCGGACCTGGGATGATAACATCTTCTGAGCAAATATTTCTAGTGAACACAGACCTTCCTTGGTCAGACTCACAGAAGCCCTGCCAAGGAGAACACTCCTGTGTATCTCAATGCATCTTCTTCCACAAGGAATGAGGTCCAGGGACTGATGTTCAGCTCTCTGTAGAGCCCACCTCATGTGAAGACGATTCACTGTGTGACTGTTAGCTCAGATGAATATTGAAAACAGGGAAATTATACTGAATCCCAGTAAACAGATTAATTTGCGGAAAGGACAAGTAACTATCGACCACTTTGCCTGAAAGAAGAAAAGAAGCGGAAAGCTGGAGCGGCTGGGGGATGTGATGAAGAGGGTGCAACAGAAAATTGCTGAAGATTATATTCCAAGGTGTCTCTGGTTTATGTGTCCCTGTGGTGTGAGTGTGGAAATCCTGGGACCATTTGCATGGCAGGAGGAAGAAGAGGCAAACAGAAAGCTGCCACGTTTACTAGGAGGTGTGTTTCAAAACCGGTCTGTCAAATATGCTTCACATATACATTTAGCCACCGAGAAAAGGAAGTAATTCATTCACCAATTCCTGTGGTGAAAATTACTTCAAGATTTATTCCATGCCCATGTGCCAAGCACACTCCTGATACAAACCCTACAGTTGCACACCCATACGCATTCATAGGCACACATACCCCCATACATGGAGGCATCCCATCAGTGGCACTAAATAACTTATGGAAATGGTTAGTTATACTTTATCTGGAACAAAACTAAATCTGGATGTGAAAAGACCATCGAAAAAGCCATAATGTTGAGACTCCAGAAATAGGAAACATCTGTCTGAGGAGGAGGCACAGCCTTCCCTGACACTGAGCCATGGTGCAAGGGGGTGTTTTCCCAAGCCATGATCCTCAGCAGAGGGATGGGGACACATTACCCCATTTGACTTTATTTTCTCATGCTTATCACCCCAGAATACTTAACATGCATGACTATTTGTACAGTGCTATTCATACTCTACCAGGACAATCATGCCCAACAGGAACAGAAAGACAGCTGAGAAAAAAAAAAAAAAGGTTCAAGGCAGCCATTTTGGAGCTCCAAGAATAAAATTGTTATTCAGCATGGGAAGTGGTCATGATGTTTGGCTGTGGTGACACATTTGAGCTGATGGGAGCTGGGGCTTCCAGGTAGGCTTCAAAGATAAATCTGGTGAACAATGAATGCATCTTCAGTTTTTCATAGACAATGGGAGAAATGATTCATCTGAAATCCATAAGGTTTGGAAGGCCCTCAGCTGAAACCAAGGCTTGTCAGAGTCTATTTTCCAGGGGTTCCAAGAACATAAAACAAACAAGCAAATAAACAAAAACACATACATAATAAGCAAAGGAACAAGAATATGATAGCAGAGGGGAAAGCTTGTGCTGAAGAAAAGGGGCAAGTTGTGGTTTTGGCTGTATGTTTCTTTGTAGAAAGCAAACACAGCATAATGGACACACTAGTGCTCCAAAAACCACATCTCAGAGATACTATTACCTCAGGACGTTCACAGCATATATAAGCTGAAAAAGACAAATATATATTTTGTGTAATCATAGTCCAAGTAAAGACTGCAGAGACCATTACCACACCAGAAGGACAACCCAGCCAACCACAGTCTCACAGGTTTTAGAAAACTGCATTCAAGAAAGTCAAATAGGCTCCACAAAGCTCTTGAGATGACAGAAATGGCAGGAAAGCAAAAGCGTTTCTGAGCTGAAGGGACAAACCCTGCCCCACCAGTCATACAGCACAGTGTGAGCTGTGCATAATTATCTGGGGACAGAGACATAAAGAACAAGAAAATAATTCTCTTTAAAGCCAATAATTGTTTCCTATGGTTTCACAAAGCTGTGCTGAATAAAATGCATTTGTTATATTGTGACCGTGGGTCACAGAAACCACAGTAAGGGAGGAAAATGCAGGAAGATTATATGTTGCAAGGAGACATAGCTGCACTAAAGATGAACATAAAAAGCAAAACTGAATAGAGATCTAGAGTTTCTAAATTACCCTTGGCCCAAATATCTGGCTTACCACTGAAATAGTATAATTATAAAGCTGGCATAAAAAACAGGACATGGATCTAGTTACTAATTTCTTACTAGCAATAGCAGCAAAACAGTTTCTGCCAGTAGCGGGTCTCTTGACAAAAACCTTGTGTCTTCTACATGATATGACCTATAGGGAAAACTGTTTTTAATCAGGCAAATCTATAAATGGTATGCAGTTGTGGTTGGTCTTCTCAGATGTCAAAAGGAACAGAGGAGAAAGTGGGGGAAAGGGAGGAGGGATATTCACTGTAAATTCTTGTTTAACACTTCACTTTCTCTGAAATACACACTGGAATTTTGTAGGTTTAGGAGGCTGTCTTTTTCATGCAGGCCAGTGACGGCAAGAGTGTCACCTCAAAAGCTAGGTGAAAAATGTAGATTAAATAAAAACCCAACCTCTTCCTAGTGGTATTGTTTTAGCCCTGTGTTCAACTCTGACTGCAAATACAGGGGGCTTTTCATTGCTGCAGTTCCCAACTCAGTCACTCTAATCTCTTGTTTTCCAGCACACACTTAAGCCCAAGCACATGACCTACACCACTAAAGTCAATGGCACTGCTCCAGTGCCAAGAAGTTAAGCATGTGTTCAGGTGTCTCACTGGGCCTGTCCAAAGAGCTTGGACAGAAAGTAATTCTAAATGGTTTCCTTTCTGCGCAGTAGGTGTCCATGAAACAGCAATCAGTAGAGTGGTGTCACTGAAATAACAACATTTAAATGTCTTACACCATATCATAGCCAATACATAGTATAAGGTTGTATGGAGATTTTTGTCTAGCCTTTTTAGCAATGAAAAATTGTCTTCAACAAAACTGGACTTTTTTGGCCATGCTGCCTTTTACTGTGGTGTTTGAGCCCTTGACAAAAACCTGAACTCCTGAAAACCTAATAGCTTGGCTGCACTGAAAAATGCAGAGTTTACGGTTTAGAAAGCCTTTTAATCTTCTGATGGAAAGACAAAATTTTGTGCAGAGCCAAATCCAAGTCATTCAGCTATTGAACTGAAGGGATTTTCTCAGGCAACACATGGCAATTAGATTAATATTAGGCATAGCCCCTTTCACATCAACCGTCTGAGTTCTAACCCCAGCTCTGCAAACCTGTGATCTATACTTGGTACTTAAAATGTTGTTTATTTATGTGTGTGTGCATATTGGATGTATACAACTCCCTGTTATTTTGCCTTGAGTATGTTGAGGGCCTTCCAATGCCCAAGAGCTGCCAGGGTACTTAAGCATTTATGACCCGTGAATCAGAGTGGGTCTGAAGGTCATAAAAGGCTGGGTGAGGAAGCAGGTTCATGCAACAGCCATTTTACCATGGTTGATTCCTATGCTGTAAAATATTATGAAACCTTCCCATCAACTCTTTTTCTCTGCAGAGGGCCTACAAGGGGTGGTGAAATCCATGAGGAGCAGCTGTGTCAGAGTATGGGCACAGGCAGCACTTGTCCCTTCAGCTTTTCCAAATGGTGTTCTGAGTAACGTCACTACACTGGTGCAATGCTGAAAAAAAGGTCACCAAGGCTGGCAAATAATGATTTTCAAAAGCAAACAAAACCCATGAGTTGAAGAAATGCTTTTGCTCTTTAAAAAAATCCACATGCACCTCCCCAACCAGGCAATAAAAGGGTTCATTGAACTGTGCAATGCTAGATGATGTTATCTTGCCAGGCTCATGGGCAAAGGTGATCCAGGAGTTCCTCCTCCCTCCTGCAGGGAACAAAACAGATACAACAGCATTGCAGAGATTTAACAATGATCACCCATGCTGCATGTGTCATCCCACTCTGGATAGAGTTATAATTTTCTCAGGACAGATTTATTTACTCCTTTCAGGTATTATTGGCAGTGCCTTGCTGCAGTGGTGTCCATGTGCTTGCAGCCTGGGACCGTCCTTTTATGTTGCACCAAGGCCACAGCCTGCTCCATATCATCCTTTCTTCCAAAAACCCCGAGGCTGTAAGAGACATGCATCAAACAGCATCAAACAGCAAAACCAAAAAAGCAGGTATCCTCTAGCACTCAACACACATGAGAGAGAGCTGTTTGCTTCCATGCCTCAGCTCATGTCCAGACATAGTGTCCCCAGCAATAAGACCTCACACATAACCTATTGCTCATGCATATTCTTACCATAATACCAGACGTGCACTGTACTGGTGACACAATAAACACAGCTGTTTGCATGACCAAGGAATAAAAAAGACTCCAGCATAAGCCTTTTCCAAAAGAGAAAGCCCCGGTCAGCTGTTCCTCTCTCACATCTACCCCAAAATAGAAAAATAAGCAACTCCACATTAACTCCCAAACTGGAGCACAAACAGCAGATCAAGTACTTGTTTTCTTTATATGTCATTGATCCCTTACTGCTAACTACAGTGTTCTGTCACTAAACCCTACTGCACACCTACGGAGCAGCAGCCTAGCTCTGGCCTGGTCCCACTGCAATTTTTTGGTCCGCTATCAGGCATAGGCCCAAAGGAATGAGCAGCATTACCCAAAGAGCAAGACAATTTGTGAATAAAAGCAGCAGAATCCAATACTTAATACAAAACCCCCAGATGTCATCTGCTCCCTCTCATGATCTCAGTTCTCAAGTTTGCAGTCTGTATAAAAAAACTGTCTTGTTTGCCCAGAGATGTCATTCACATCATCTCAAAGACCAGGCTGGGAGTCTTCAAAGGAAAAGGTTTGTTTAAGCAAAAAGACATCTTATTTTGTCCCATGCTTTCAGATAAGGTGATTGATACTTTTGGCTTCTGCTTAAAATGGAACTTAAAATCAGAGGGAAAATATTGTAGAAAACAAATTCCAAACAATCAGTTTTTAAAAGGTCATCTTTTTACTTATAAAACAAAAGCAACTTTTTACTTTTACCCAAACCTAGTATGGAATCATTCCGTGCACCACTAAAACCAATCAGACAAAAAAATACTTTCTCTGACAGATCTGGAAAGTAAATTCAGCTCAGCAAGAAATGTTTGTTTCCACAGGCTTTGAGCCTTTTATAAGTTACATTTAACCATCCCTCTCCAATTATTATAGACATAAATTACAAGGTGAGCTAAAACATGTAGTCCTTTTTTTAGAGCAAAATGCTGGGGTTAGTTCTCTTGGTTTCTCTGAAGAATAAATTGTATCATTATAGCCTTCTTCTGGGTCTTGTTATTCTGACTTTTTGACTCTCGCTAGCTGCAGTCTATACAATGCACAACTGTATTTGTTCACAAGGAATGCTTTCGTTCCTTTTGACTTTTTCTTTTCCACTTCCTAATAGTTTACATGTAGCAGCAGAGCTTTTGAAAAATTGCCTAACACATACTATGTTTAATGAGTACATTTAAACATACTTTAGCTACAAATCTTATCAGCTGATTATTTAACCTTTGTGAATAGGCTAAATATTTTCTTCAACGCTTAAATAAATATGATACATGGTTCCCGTGGAAAGCCTAATGAGAAGGAAGTTGTTTTTAAACTTAAGTCAAGACTTCTCCTTTAATTTATTTTATCAGTATTTTTTTCCAAGTGATCAAAGCAAGCAGTTTGTATGGCAGACCTAAATTGCTAAAAGAAAAATTAAGTACTAAAATATTAATGCTGCTGGCCTTTATTTGGGGGATGGGAGTTGCAGGCCATCTGGAAAGACAGTCAAGAGTTTTCTGCACACTACGAAGCACATGGTATGAGGTGAGAAGTCAAGGTCCTGCCATCTGTCAAGGTGAATTTAGAGAATTAAAATCAAGGTGTGTGCTAGTCTTTCACTTTTCAATAAAGCCTGTCTATAAAATGCCTGGCTCCCCCAAATGCCTTACGAACCAAGACTCTCTAAGAGCATCAGTCTCCTTGCAGCAGCCTGAGTGACTGGGAGTGGGCACCCATAGAAGCTATAGAAGCTATAGAAGCTGGGGCCACATAGAAGCTAGGTGTTAACCTTTGGTCACTCAATAGGTGTGGGCTGCAGCCATTTCAGACCCCTCAGGTGCAGCAGGGAACCAGAGCATCCTTCCTGGTCTTCTGTCCCAGCCTGGAGCGGGGCACTGGTGCTCCACAGACTCATGAGATGCAGGTGCTGCAAGGTGAGGGGCTGGCTCAGAGCTTCCCCTGTCCCACATCTGAGACCTAAGTGTGTATGACATGTGCTCACACATGTACACCACCACATACATCCACACTGTGGGTATGGGATGGCACTCACTGCTGCAGGAGAGGGGTTGCCCAGGGCTGACCAGAGCAGGAGGCTCCTTTGGGGCACAGGCCCTTCGGTGGGGGCTCCCAGCCCTGCTCCCCAGTGCATCTGCAAGAACTATTAAAACCATCCATGACACGGATCTCCTTTCCTTCTTGAAACCAAAACAGGACACACACACACACACACAGGAAATCATTCAGAAAGCATGCAGGAGAAAACTTGGGCTTTATTCTGGGACAGGCTGAAGGAGAATGTGAAAATGCACTGACGTCATGAAAAAAAGAAGTTGAATAGGTCAAGAAGCAGAGATGTGAGCTTAAGGAAATGGCAAGGCACACAAGAAAAGATAAGGGAGATTGTATAAATAAATAAGCACACAGAAAGGAGCTGAGAGCTCTGTGAACAAAGACTTACTCTTGAGCTAGAGTTGACAGCCCCTTTTCAGCCTGAGAGCCCCTAGAAGGTTTTAGAGGAGGAGCAGAACCTTTCAGAAATTTCTCATAGGGACACCACTGTGTAGCACTCACAAACTTATTTTCTTTTGTAGCCTTTTTAGATCAAGCAAGAGTGACCTGCAGGCATCCCCACTCTCTCCCCTGGTTCAGAGACCCTTGGCTGGAAGGAATCCTACTTTCATAATTAAAAATGAAAAGAAGCAAGACAGCAAAGGCAAAATAAACAGTACAAGGGAAACTGGCTTAGCACGCCTTTTGTACCCTGATCTCTTCAGAAGAGAGAAAACAGAGAGGTAACTGAAATAGTATTAGTTTAGTCATTATTGGCAGCACATGTGTCCTCAGCTCAGAAACTGAAAATTAATGAGCACACTTACAGAGTTTTAATTAGTGTTCATAAATCCTGAGTGTAAACTTCATCTACCCACAGGGGATCTTCTCTTCATTGCTGGAGATAGCTGTTAGAGGCATGTAATAATCATGGAACAGGTTTGCATCTTTTCCACTGTGGTTGCTTTAATTTGCAGTGACATTTGTTAGATCACGTTTTTTGAATCACAATAATTTTTATGTCCTTCATGCCAAAAGCATATAGATACATTGTCCCTGAAACGAGGATGGTGGTGCAGGCAGACATATCCCACCAAACCCATATACTCCCTGTGCTTTGTCATTAAACTGAACTTGATCCAAAGAAACAAATTAGAAGCCTGTTCATGGTTACTTCTGCTGATCATCTGAAAGATGTGCCCATAGAAAAGGTGCCACTGGTGCTACAAACTCACCAGTGTCAGGTTGTGTTGGTGGCTTGCTGGCACATGTGAGTGCCTCCCCACCTCCCTGCATTAGCTGAGGTCTGCTTCATGGACAGTCCAAGAGAAAATACAAATATTGACAGTCTGATTTACTCTGCCTGATGGAGGAAGTATAATGAGGTGCAGAAGTGATTAGTGGGTGATATTCTGGGCCTCCCATCACTAGTTCTTGATGTTCATTCACAGGACAACAAGCTCTTCATGTGTCCCTGGGAAGAATTGTCAAGCTGGAAACACAGAAAAAATTCATTCTGCAATGAGTTTGCAAGTCGAATAGAAGCAATGAGATATGTTTCAGGTATATGGAAATCAATATCCTGGCCTTAGTAGTGCTGGGGTGGGACTTGAGCAGCAGATTTTCATTGCCTCTAATTCAAGACAACCTGGGTTGAAAAAGTGTCCTCTTACAGGCTAAAAAACCGGGTTATTTGTGCCATAAATATCTGACAGCCTCTATGGATAAATCCTTAGTTTGGAAATTTTTTGAGGGAAGGAATTTAAAACATAGAAACAAATTAAAACTGGAAGAAAATTCGACATAACCCTAAAAAAGGCAGCTTCTACCTTAATGCTCTTATCTGATTTTACACACAAAGGAACTACAGGAAGATGTCATTTATATGGACTAGAACAAAGCATTTGGTACACTGCCAGATGGAAACTATTGGTTCAAGTAGAAAAAGTGAGGATTAAGATAAGAATTTGCAAAGTAGTTAAGGAATTGGCTAAAAGGGAGGTGACAATGGGTTGAGCTGAAAGGAAGGAAATCACTAGCAGAATTTCGAAAGAGTCAGTATCAGTCCTTTTTATATTTTTAACAATTTTGATGCAAAAGAGTGCCTAATGAAACTTTCTGATGACTGAGATTGGGCATCCTTGTCCATACTGATAAGCAGCAGTATTTTACCTAAGAAGAGCCCAAATAGTCTTCAGAAACAACAGACATGGAGGGAAATTTTACTATTCAAGGTAAAAGGGTGTGCACTTAAGAAATCAGGAGTAGGAACTTGTGTTAGCCATTCATCCAGTAATGTGGCCTGACCACTTGAAAAGGTAAATGTCACCTATAATTAAGTATTTCCACTACAGGATGGAAAATATTACTGAAATCAATAAATGCCAGACACAGGCTGGACCTCATCAAAGAAGACCCTGACCAGTTTTGGTCACCAAGGCTCTGTGTGTGCCATTAAAAGAAAACGTGCTGGGGTGGGGGGGGTGACCCCCCCTGGCTTGTAGGCCATGCAGCACAGCACAGAGCTTGTCTAAACCACTAAACCCTCCCACCTTGTCAAAAGAGCCAAGCTCAAACAGCCTTTTAGGAAAGGTCCCCAGCCTTAGCTGGTTCCAAAACCAAGCCCAAATATTGCCTGGGAGAGTGATAATCAATACAGGCAAAAGCATGAGGACAGTAAATCATGTGTGGGTATCTCTGGCATAGTCCCTTGCTCTGTTTAGTGTTCGGGGGCTGCCATAGCCCACTGTGCCCAGGACTTGTTCTGGGTTACTGGAGGAAGTAATCTAAAACTGGAGGAGGAAGACTACTAGAATGAAAGGAAAACTGGAGAACATTTTACAAAAGGGGGTGAGAAGCACTTGTACCACCTAGCAACACAAAGACTGAGAAAGAAGATGAGTGGCATAAGTAAGAAGTAGGGAAGAAATACTTTAATCAAAAGATAGCTCTTGTCAGGAGTAGATTAAGAGAGGCATGACAAGCACCTGCATTCATCCAGCAAAGCAGAGTTCACATCCCAGACGTATTCTCTCTCTTCAGACTTATTCTCTGATGAGAAACTATGTACTTAAATCCAGCATGGAATGGAAACACCTTCTGGTTTTTGGTTTGAGGTTTTTTTTGTTGTTGTTGTTTTTTTTTTTGGGGGTGGGGACGCCGTCTCGGTGGCTCGGTGTGTCAGCAGGCCGAGTGCGGGGCACNCATCAGGAAGCAGAAGCTGTTATTTGACATTTAAGTAAGAACTCTTTCCTTGTGATGCACTGTGGTACAGTACAAGGGTGTAGTCAGACATTTGCTAAGCAGACTGTAGTTCTAATTTTTAATTTCCTAGAGGCAACATTCCCCTTCACCTCCCCCAAACCCACGTCTCCTCTATGGCAGTGTCATGGGCTGTTTCCATGCCACCAGCCAGCCACTGATCTTTTTTGAGAACAAATGTGTACTTATTACGAAGATTAAAGTGGTGACACAATTTGTCCACATGCCAGACACTGAGGGTATAGCATCCCCATGCTGGCTTTTGAATGGCATTAATCTGACCTCGCCTGACCACACTCTTCACAACAGCACAGCTTCCCCTTGGCCAGATCCAAAGTTCAAATGAATTGCACTTCATTCACTATAAAGCCCTGACCCTTCATCTCTCTGCATAGAACTTTCTCAATATTTCCTCTAAGTTTACTAAACATTTCTTTGTTTTCAAGGCACAGAGAAGTTGCTGGAGAGTGAGAAGGGGTGTGAAGGAAGCCCTGTGGCAGCAGCCTTCACCACTCTTGTAAGGATGATTTCTCACACTCCATAAATCTGACCAAAAGACTTTTCAGTCTGGGAGGTCTTCCTCAAGACAATGGATTTTGTACCTGGACCTCAGAATGTTCACTGTGGAAGAAGAAAACATTGTTTGACTAACAGAAACAAGCGAAGCACTGGAAGTGCTCTAACATCAGAAAAACATCACCCATACGAGACCTCAGAAGCAGTTTTTGTGATGGAGCAGAGCAATGGTTTTGAGCAGTTGGTGCTCAGGATGAAGTCTCAGGAGGGAGAAACTGTGTTTGGAAGGGAGAAAGGACAACAAAGCTGATGATTTTCAGTAGCCCTTCTTGTTTGTCTTCAGCCCTGTTGTCAGGTGTGCCAGCTCCCTGCTCCTGAAGGGTAAGCACAAAATCAGAAGTGGCATTTTGCTCTCTTCTCTGCCTTCCTGCTGGTTCCTGTCCCTCCCCTCCCCAGAATCCAGCATGTTTCTCCTTGCTGGCACAGATTTTGCTGGCACCAGAACACAACCTGCACTGGCCTCAGTGGCCTTTCTATCCTTTGTTAGAAGAGTTCCCAGTCATGCCATCTCTTTCTCATCCACTTTTACTGCAAGATGGAGCAAGAGGAAAAGAGAAGAGGTGACAAGCCAAGTTTTGTAATGCTTACATGCTGTTTCACATCCAGGAAATGTGAGATCCTCCAGTTACAGGGCTGACAGCATTACAACAGAAGCCACGCATCCTAATACAAATGTTAAACAATGTGGTTCTCTGACCTAACTTTCCTTCAGTCTTCCCACAAAACCACAAAAAGTAGGAGGGGAAGAGTTAACACATTCTCTTCTAGGTTTTCTTTAACAAATGTGACAGCCTGTCACCAAAGGATAGGCAATTAAAAGTGTGATGGATTGGTTCAAGAAAGGCAATCTCTGCATCTGTCCTCTCTGTCTAGGTCTGACAGGACCTCTCCCATACTAAAAGCTGTATGGAGAAGCATTATCTGCCACAGCATCTATCAGGATCCTGCTGGGTGAATTGGACCTAAAGCAGCAACACCATCCCCAAACCTGATACTATATGTCTGCATGAGAAATCATGGGCTGGTTCCTCTTGCCACCAGAGTGGAAAGGAAGAGGAGATGTCTATCAAAGCCCTGCAGAGAGGAACAATGCACTCCCTTGGCTGCCCTCCACTGCCCACACCTCCCTGGAGAAGCACGCTCGTCGCTGTCCGCACCAGTCACTGAAGGAAGGGACAAGCCAGTCCAGCCTTGCCTGCAGTATCAACCTCAGGAGTTATTTATTGCCCCTCAGGAAGTGACAGGGGATGTGGATGTGAATGGGAGGGAGATTCAGACCAGATGTCCATGGGCTCTTTCCAAAGAAGCCCACATAAATGTGCAGCACAGCTCGCCATCGGAGCTGCGTTGTGTCAAAGCGCTGCGGTTACCCAAGGACCAGTGTGATAGCGTCAAGCCGGCACTGGAGCAGGGGAAAGGATTCTTGCTCTCTAATTGAATAGAGTCCTCAACCAAGGAGAACAATGTGTGTCGCTGGGGCGGCGGGGCTGCATTGTGAGAGCCTCTGCGAGGAGCGGCCGCCGCTGCCAGCCGCATTGTTCGGCGCTATCTCCGTCTGCTCACGGGCCAGAGCTGCTCACGCTCACCCAGGCCAGACACACATCTGCATCCCACAGCTCCACCACCCACCTCTGCTGAGGGCAAGGAGTCACCTGCAGCACTGCTGGACCTGGGCTGACAGAGATAGAGAGCTCCTTCGAGCACGGGATGTGCTTCTTGTGTTTTCAACATTGCCAGTGAACCCCAAGCTCTTACCACAGCCTTATTGTTGCTGTTACTATGAGACCAAGTCCACAATAACTGCATTTTTCCGATGATGGTTCAACAGATGCACTTTGCCAGCAAGGGGTTTTGTTTAAAAAAAAAAAAAAAAAAGAAGAAAACCAGCTTTGCATGTGTTAGTCTTTGCTCAGTGGAATTAGAGGGAGGTCCTCAGATGTTGAAATCAGAGAAATGCCACTGAAGTCAACAGAGTTCATACTCTATACAGCTGAACCCTGGACTATAGTTTCACCAATGGGTGGCTGATGAATATACCATTAAACCAATCCCAAACTTAAAACCAGGAGACAGTTCCTTCTTTACTAATGCCAGCAAAAAGGAGCAGCAAAAATTGAAACAGGGAAAGTGGAGGGAACTGAAGGGGGGAAAAGGAGAAGCCTGCTGAAACAGGAGAGCCTGAAATGACTTTCCCAAAACAACCCACAAACAATGCTAAAGAAACTCCCCTGACACACACCTCTATCACCAAACTCTCTGGATTTTTCAGTAAATCCTTATCCCTGAGGAGTTTCTGCTGCTGAGTATGGGCTCCTTGCTGCCTGGGCTGGCATGAGGTGAGGCACAGGATGAAGAGCAATTGCTCATCAGAGCTAGCTCAAGACAATGAAGAACTTTCTGCACCATTCAGTTACACAAAGCCCAGATCCTGGAGTCTTTCTAAAGACATGGCATTTTGCCCATCTGTAGCAATTTCAGGACCTAGTGGAAAGCCCAGCACCATAAGACAGACTCTTAAGATAAAATAAGACATTTAGAAAAAAAAAAAGACATTCAGAAAAACTGAACTGAAAATTCAGTAGAATAGGAAATGTTGTAGAGGTTTGGAAAGTTCCATCTGCTTTGTGGTCTTTTCTAAATTTTCATGCAGCTCTACAGTGCCCCATCAGCCAGATTCAGAGGCAGAAAAACCTGCCTAAAAAGGATGGTTAATTACCTCCCAAAGAAATCTGTTATTTACCAGCCTGTTCCAGGTAGTAAAATTTAATTTCTAAATTTAGCTAGAAATTCATCTAAATTTATTGCAAGCTAAGTCTAGTTTTGCTTCCCCTTTGAACAAAATTATTTCCTTCCTCTAGAGTAGCACTTGCCTGTACCCAGGATGGGACAGATAGTCCTTTTTCCTGACTGCCTGTTACAGCAGCTGCAAACCTAAGTTGGAAAGGAGTACTCTCCAGGCACTGAGCTTCAGCCTAATGCAGAGATCTCATGGACCTGGATCACTGCTCCAGGCAGCTTTTGCAGCCTCCCGGGGAACAAAGCTGAAGAGAATGTAGGGCTGGGGCAGGATGCCCCATTCCATACCACCCTGTCATTTGGGGCAGCTGGTTGAGATGAACAAGCACCATACATGAGAAAATGCTCTAAGGGGAACATTTCATCCGAGTCCTGTTTACTCATGGTTTGCTTCAATCTTTTTCCAGCCTTATCTGTCTTTTACCCAGAAAATCAAATAATAAATGGATCTTTCCTGTGTGTAGCCCCATCAGCTCAGTACACAGCATATTCTCCAGTTATGTTTATCCAACTTTCCTTTCTGATCCCATTTGTACTGATACTTTCATTCTTGGAATAATAATTATTAAACCACTTGGTGCCTTTCATGGTTAATTATTTCCTTTCCTTAACATTGTCTGCCTCCGACTGTAGACTAGGTCTTGAACACACCTCAGCATTCCCATTTTCACTTCCTATGAGAAATCATGTTGTAAGATCCTTGTTAGTGAACTATGGAATTTTGTCACATACATTTCTTCCCAAAGTTTCATCATCTAGTAATTTTTAATGACCACTATAAGAACACTTTCTGTCTTTTGAACCTGTTTTTCATGTATCTGATGAAGATAAATTTCCTTGGTTTTGCTATGTTTCTCACATACAAAAGTTAGCAGGTCACTGGACTGACTTTCCTGTCCTATGACTGATGCAGTAATAAAAATATTAAGTGAATTACTGCTATGAAATGTCCAAAACCTGAATGTGTTCTTTGGCCTATGTTTCATTATTTTTATATATCAAGTATCATTAAAATCTAACTTGTATTTACTACTCCTGCAGAAAAGCCCCAGATGACTCTTTCAAAAAATCTTACATAGTCCTTTTCTACTTCAGCTATAAGTGTTACAAAGAAAGAACCAAAGCCTGTCTTAAATTATCTCTGTGTGATACAAGGCAGAAGCACATTCCTTAATTTAATAGTATAATATTGGTAAGTACTGAGATGGTATACCTATTTTGCAAAGATATGCCATAGACTTTGTTCCTTTTTAGTTAGATAAAGTGTGTCACACTAATGTGCTTAAACCAACAGACCCTGTTTACATTTCGAAGTCCTAGGTGGTAGAGCACAGCATATTGCTATAACTGCAGTCATACAGACACACCAAATAACTGAACTTGAACTAATTCAGAAATTTGAGATGTCACCCACATTATTGCAACTACACAGATTATGACATCAGCATTGCTCTAAGTGATGGCAATAACAGGCTAGTCTCTTGGAGAATGAGAGGATGGAGAGCAGTGCCATGGAAAGGGACC
>VZUA01017830.1:19543-29771 GCA_013401035.1 Horornis vulcanius
AAATTGGGTCTGTATGAGATTTTGTTCTGGTAACATTCTCAAGAACTTGGGCACCTAGTAATTTAAAATATTGTTTCTCAAAACCTGGATCCATTGAGTTCCATCTTATTCTGGAATTGAAGAACTTTCCTATGCACCCCAGATGTCTGCTGCCATCCAGAAACAGAATTACCTGTGTCTTTGACTGCACTCAGTTGTCTGGTATCTGTGCTATTTCCAAAAGTCAACAGGAACTCAAAAAAAAAAAATCTATCTGTTGGGTAGTGCCTAATCCGCATCTTATGCACACAACACCAGCTTTTCACATCTATCTCATCTGGACTACAGACAGAAATAGTTTCCACTGGTGTGGGGTGAGAGGTTTTGTAAAAGGACTAATCTGCATTCAGCACTTTGCTGCCCATCTGGTAGAGGAAGGACTTTGAAGATAACAGACAAAAAGTAACAGACATTTGCGAGTGTTAACTGATCACTTGCTAAGAAGGACACCTGGTATGTCCTCAGTTTGCTATTTGTGGGGGTTTTTGAGATGGAGAACAGGCCATGCTGGGCACTTCTAACTGCAGGAAAAGGCTCACAGTTGTGAATGGAAGTGGATTTAAGTGCCTGCACTACATCTAAGGGGAATCCTAAATGTATCTTCTGCTTTGGTATTTTATCTTGGCCAGGTCAGCCAGTTGATATTAAACATCTCTAATTGCTGAACAGGGAGCCTAACGATGTTAGCTTGCAGCTGTGAATCCTGCTGGAATTACTCAGAAAGAATAACACTATTATTAGTGATGAGGACAAAACGTAAATAGTTTTAGTAAAATGCAAATAAAAAGAGAAAACAGCCTATCTTTAAGAGACCACAATATAAACTGACAAAACACAGAAAAGTTGTGAAGCTGAGGTATTTCTATCTCTCATGTGAGGCATCGATGTGTTGGCTTGCTGAGGTTTATAAAACAAACTCCATCTAGAATCAAACATTCTAGAGTAGAAGGCATCAGAACCAGAAGTTACAAAATCCCAATATTGATTTCTGGGAAACAAGAGGAGCAAAACCTCTGGTTTCTTTCTTTTTTAAAAAATGATGTCCATTGGAGAATTTTGTCCATGTACACAGATTTTTTCCAAGATCCATCTCTGACCAAGAGAGGATCAGCTGTCTTGTACGTGCAAGAGAGACCAGAAGCTCGTGGAAACACTGAGCATTCTAGCACAGAGCTAGAAAACTGCATTAAGGTAAGGTAAGTGNTTAAGGTAAGGTAAGTGCATCAGATACAGAGAGAGGAGGCAAAGTTTATAATTCTGATTACTGGGTCAGTCCATCTGGAAGGTACCAGGATTCCCTAAGATCAACCACAAGAGTATCTTTCCTTTTACAAGAGCCACTGGTGGTCATCTGCTATTTTTTGCTTTTATAAAACACCAAACAACTTTTAAATATGACTTAGAATTGCTGAAAGTTACTTTATGCTTTTATATATTTTGTAACTAAAAATGTGGGGTAATATGTTAGTTCTGGATTGTATTTTCTACAACTCTGGGCTTTATTTCATTAAAGAAAAAAAAAAAGAAAAGAAATTTCTCAACCCTTAAAACCGAACTCAATATTTGCATAACAAGTATGTGAGCAAAACTGAAAAAGCTCATTCGTGGCCTCAGTATCGTCTCCACTTCAGCCATATCATTTAACAAACACAACACTATATAAAGGGGATTTGTGTGAACTGCTTTTTCATTTCACTTTGAAGCAGAAGGGTAAGTTGAATTTGCTTTTAATAAATCACAAAGAATTTCAGCTAGAAGGCTAACCTTTTGATTTCTGTGGTCATATTTAAGTTCTAAAATTAAATTTCCCTTTATTAGTAATTTTTTTTTTACTTTGCTTATACTAGCCATTTTAGTAGATAAGGAGATGCCTGAAGGACACTAGATAGTAATGACTGATGAAGGTCATTAAAACTGGATTAAAACTGAAGAGCTGTTTTTCCCATTTTGCTGTATAACTGATCAGGAGTCTGACTCTGTATCATAATCCAATTATAAACTGGATGCAGTAGTCCATTCAAATGTAATTCCCTGAATGATCATCACCAGGCAAAGGGTACATGTTGTAACTGCATTTCCTTATCTCAAGGACGTGATATTCCTAGCCACCTAAGGTAGGTTTCTGTTAGGGTCTTTAATAATCTGCTCCCTCTGAGCCACTGGCCAGTGTTTCCAGAGGTATCTGCTGGCCTTCAACAGAGGGTAAACAACTCAAGATGCTTCAGATTCAACAAACAAAATGCAGCAGCACCTTTAACACTGCACATGTGCTCTCAAATGGATTTGATTTCACATTCTTTAAAGTGCAAATTCTTGACCACACTATTAGTTAAACAGATCCTATATGCTGGAAATTTATAACATAGGTAGGTGTTAATAATCTTACAGCATTCAAACCAACCAAGTTTTTATTTTAAATTTTAAGTGGAGCTATATTTAGAACCTAGTATGTGTAATTGCTGGGGTTTTTTAAAAAAAAGATTAAAAGTTTTTAGGAGAGAGCAGGTATAGGATCCTCTTTGATCTGTGCCAATAGAAAAGTGAAGTAATGGATATTGAGCTATTTGTTTTGTACCAGTCAAGCCATGAGCATCACCCCATTGGAAATGGATACCCATTCTGGCATCTTGAACCTTTCTTTCTAGCTCCTGTTAGTTTAACTAAATGATGTCAATAACTGGATATTTCAATGCCATAGTATCTTATAGTCCTTCAGGTTTCACAGCTGCACAGCACACCCACTCACTCACTCTGCTGTAAACCCACAATGCACAGTTTTAACATGCTTTTTAGTCACGACAGCTCAGCACAAAGATTATAACCCTATTTACTGTTTTATCCGTAGGGATAAATTAAGATGAAGAAGCCTATTGCCAACCAGCAAAAATGCATTTTCTACAAGATTAACTGACATTTTCAAGCTTGTAGAATTAGTTTCAAAACAGGATAGGCATGTCAATTGAGGTATAAAGTTTTGCCCATGTGTAAAACAGTATCAGTTTATGCCAAATAAATGTGCTTAGTGTGCTTTAACAAGCTCCCAAACATTACAACTACCACTGTAACAGATTTGCCTTTCAGATTAGTATCCTATGCATCATTGAGTGATTATAGTCCTTGCAGGCAACTTAATGGCTTAAGTGTGATCAGTTGCCTCTGAGCCTATCGTTTCTCAAGGATTAATCCAACCAAAAGTCAGCGACAGTGAAAGGGATAATTTATCTTCACTACTCCACGTTTATCAGTCTAGAAAGAGTTTTGTGTATAAACTACATAACGGTGACAAAACAAATCTAGGAAATCTCTGACACAAGAACTATAAACTTTATTTAAACAAGGAAATAATGTAAATTTCAAGAAGGGATGATAGGGGGAGGAGTGTGCAGCTGTGTAAACCAATGTCTACAATTTCTTACAGAATCATTGCCTGACAAATGTGTGGGTTTTTTACAGCTGGCCTGAGAAATCATGTTGTCTTACTCATCCTACATCCTCCTAGCACTGGCTGCTTTCTTAGTGACTTGCCATGCATTGAGTAAATGTCCAGGACCTTCTGGGCCACCTGGTATCCCTGGAAGACATGGTCTGAAAGGTAAGCAAACTTGCCTCTTTTTCAAGAGCCCCATGTCACGAAGGCTGCGTGACTAGAAACAGGTAACACAGAAGGACACATACTCTCAAGGAAGCAGATGTATTAAGCACAGGAAAGAAAAAAGAATGGAGAAAATGGGCAGTTTAATTCTTTTCTAAAAAACAGGTCTGCTCTCTCTTCTGGGGGAAGGGAATTGAACAGGTTATCAACACTCTAGCATATAAATATTAAGTACACATATGTGGAAATGTCTTTTTTGAGTCTGCTGACAAGGCTAAAGCACTATCAGAATTATTCCCAGACTCTCTGTGTTAGGTCAAATATGGTGTTTTCAATGGTTTGTGAAGTGCAGTAAGAGTTGCAATGTTGCAGCTCAGGCATGCAGCAACCTTTTGTGCTTCTGCATTGCTGTTTGTTTCAGTTGTGAATAGTGGATTATGATCATGGGAGTACCTTTGTGACTTTATTCCACATGTAGGACCTCTGTTACCCGTGGAAAGTAGTAGGAGAAAAAGAATGTATCTTTACAGTGGGTTCCCATGTTTAGCAAGCAGGCTGGATATATTTCACACTACCCAGAAACCCTCCACTACCACTGTTTATGGCTCCCATTAAAGTAAGATAAACACAAAGCATACACACAGCACTTTAAAAAGAAAATCATATGGTGCCATAGAAACTCTTCCCTCCTCAAAGTATCCCTTGTGCCTGTTCACTACCAATTAGTAGAATTAAACTAATTCTCTTTGGCAAAGCCAGTTTCACAGATATAACTAACGAAAGGCCTCAACCTATAAGCTTCAGTTTCTTTTCTGCAGAGAGGAATTATCAGCATTTCAGAAGATTGGATGTTTTTGTTAGTTTGCTTCAACAGGTTAACAACAATGTGAAACAATTCCGGGAAAATATTTATTTTACACTTGCTGATGTCAAAAAATACACTTGCAAGTTAGTTCTGGAAAATAATTGGTTTTATCCAGGGGATTTTTCCTAGCAGCACAGCCTAGCTTTGCTTGATTATATAACTTTTGTTTTTATCTGCATAGGTCTGCCTGATTCTCTGGCCACCAACCACCACAGTACTTTAGCAAATTTGAAACGCCGACTTTTACGACTTGAAGCCGGTAATTCTTCCCCTTGTTACTTTTTCAGCTCACAATCAATTTTAAGCACAGCAGGCAAAGTCAGTTAAAGAATCACGACTTGCAGGCAAGAAAATGCATTTGGAAAGGGTACTACATCCCAGAACTCCATTTTCTCATTTAAAGCAGGGGAAGTTAGGATTCTTGTTTGCCTGGAGAGAAGCAGATTCCTCTTGGCAATCATAATGCACATTTATTCAAATTGGGTTTCTTTTTAAAAATATTCCAACCACCTGATGTTGCATTTTCCACATGGATTCATGGAAACTCAGTCTTGTACCACTTTTATCTATCAGCCACCAGATTGTTAAAGGAGGTAAATTGTTTTGTCCTGCAAAGGTATTCACAAAACAATTATCATTTCTGTTTTCCTTACTCAAATTTGAAGCACACTGATCTTCTTTAGAAAGTACACAAAATATAACAGGGCTGATATTTAGCAGATGTTGGTGGGACATCCTTGCCTTGGAGACAAGGACAGGTGGCCACAAGCAGCGAAAAATATTTAGTGAACAGTTAGTGAATGGGTAAAATTAAAGATCTTTATTCCTCTTCATCCTTTGCTCAATTTTTCCCTCTGTTCCTCTTGGCACTTTTAGTTTTCTCTTCATCTCTTGATTTCTCTTTCTTGGCTTTTACATCAGTGGGCCACAGAACATTCACAAAGCTAACTCTTTTCGTGTTTCAGTGCTTGCTTTGAATGGGAAAATAAGAAAAGTAGGAGAGAAAATCCTTGCCAGCAATGGGAAGAAAGTTGACTTTGCATCTGCACTGCAATCCTGTGAAGAGGCTGGAGGAACTCTTGCAGCTCCCAAGAATGAGGAGGAGAATAAAGCTATTATGGACATTGTGAAACAGTATAACCAATATGCTTACTTGGGCATCAGAATGGGGGAAGCTTCAGGCCAGTTTAAGTATCTAAATGGCATGCCTCTGAATTACATCAACTGGCACCAGCATGAGCCTAATAGCAAAGGGAAAGAGAAATGTGTGGAGATGTACACTGATGGCACCTGGAATGACAAAAAATGCAATATGAATCGTCTCACAATCTGCAAATTTTAAAGAATGGCTTTTCAGCCACCTCAGAGTACGGAGGTAATGAAGTATCTGTGTTTCAGGTTGATTGAATTTCTGCAATTTCTCTGTATCCTAAAGATAAAATGAATCATATTGTGATATTTTTTAGCCTTAGGAAAATGCAAAATGTGCTAGGTGATTAACATGATTAAAATGGGCCTGAACTGATGTGTCTGATGTGTTTCTCCCTTTTGGGGGGTTGGGAATACCTCAGAATTCATTTCTCATGGCAGACTGTCTCCACACCTTTGTGAAGATTAGAGGAAAATTCCAAGGTTTGACTTGGGATATTGGAAATGCTGACGTTAAAATTGCCCATGCCATCATGGTTGGAAGCATTTTGAAGTACTTAATAGTTTTTGCCTCAAAAGAGATGCACTTCACTTGACTTCACTCGGAGCAATTATTGGTTTCAGATTTTGGACATCACTTTCAGTCATAGAGCCTGTATTGTGTCACTCACTGATTCATCAGCATCCACCTTTTGTTTTACAAAAATATGAATACTACCAGCTACAATTAATTTTTCTAATTTCAGAAGCTACTCTGTATAAAACACAAAGATAAATATTACACTCAATTCAGATAGACAAAGGGTATAAAATGCCAAGCCGAGACGGAATACACAAAGTCGGGTACGAACAGCCCAAAGGGAAATGAAATTCAAGCAGCGGGATGGCACGAAATGCACAAAGAGAGGAGCGGGACCCGAGCGGGGAGCGCACTGAAACAAACAGAGAAACAAACACGGAAACAAACAGAGAAATAAACATGGAAACAAAGACGGAACCAAACACAGAAACCAACAGAGCTCCCGGGACGGCGCCGCCCGGGGGGTGAGCACGGACCGAGCAGCGCAGCGCGGCCCCCGAGCCGTGCGGAGCCAGCGGCCAGCGGTGAAAACCGCGCTGTGGAAGGTTCGGGCAGCGGAGCGTAACGCGCGAAATTACGGACACAGGCAGCGGGGTAATGTCCAGACTGAGAGTCTGAAAAGGGGTAAAACACGGGAAATCCCAGATCGCGAATTTCAGCTGACGAAAAAGAGATAACAGTGTGTGGGCACTTGTACTGCTCAAACAGGAGATAAGTCCGCTTCTGTTTCCTCTACCCATGGACGATGGAAAAGTTACCTTTTAATTCCGTTTTTCATGTTGAAAAGACTATTAAAAAATGTTTTAGCCCCTTTGAAACTGCTTTCATTTCAGTCTAAGCCACGTGAAGACGCCGGCCGCACAAACAGCCAAGAGACGGAATCTGTTCCCCTGCGCCCCTGTGAAATGGTTCCGGCGGGACACAATATCCCCGGGTGGCCCGGGGTGGCGGCTCCCGCTCCCCGGGCGGCTCGGGGTGGCGGCTCCCGCTCCCCGGGCCGCCGCGCTGGCCGCAGTGGCCGCGGTGGCCGGCGGNTCTCCTCCCGCAGCCCCTCCCGGGCTCTGCCGGGAGCCACAAGCGTTCCGAGCCTTTTTAGCCTTTTCTCTGTTTTCGGTGTTTCCCCCTCTTTTGCTACATGCGGCCTTTAGAGGGGTTTCTGTGTTCCTTTTCCCCCGCGGGTGTTTGGGGCAGGCGGGGATGCAGCAGCCCCGGCAGGGCATCGCAGAGTAAGGATCCAACCCCTACGGATGTGAGCACAACACGGCGGCCTTTGTTGTTTCCTTTCCCCCGCAGCGGCCGGAGTTTTCTTTCTCTTCCTCCCCGTTTCCTTTTTCCCTGCGGGCAGCATTGCCCCCCCACCCCGCTCCAGCGCGGAGTGGTTTCTGACTCTGTTTAATGATGGACTTTCTCCTGAGCCTCAACTATTTGGACTTTAAAACAATGGTCATTTATCTCAGTTTCCCTTAGAGACGTTGGACATGATTTTTATTTTTCTCATGCTGCGAGATCCTGTATCGGTGACATGATTTGATTTAATAAGTTTTGTTGATTGTAATCGGGTTTTTATGTATCTTATCCCGTATTTAATAGGTTACCGGTAATAGCCTTAATAAGATGCACATTGTTTTAACATCAGAACATATGATCTGTTTAAATTAATAAAAAAGGGGGAGATGTTGTGACAGGTAGAAGAATTATAAAAGAAAGGCCTCATAAAATCAGGCCTGCTCTGTTAAATTAATAGGTAGCTTGTCATCTCTTCTAAGTGTAGTTAAGAAATTTTGAATTCAATGTGAAAACAAGCTTGGTATGAAAGGTTTGTTAACACAACAAAAATAAGTGTATCTGTGTAAACGGTAAGATCTGTTCTATGATAACCCATAAAGGAAAAATGGAAACAACATGAATATTAACACATACACACAAATCACCTTCTGAGCAAATCATGAAGCAGTAAGAAAACTACCAGCCAACAGGTGTTGCACACGAGGTCTGTGAAAACTGTATAAAATGAGTTGTGTGAATAAAGAATTGTTTTTTCCTGCATCAAGAAAATGGAGCCTCACCTAACTTATTATACTGTGAACCTGCTTTCCAAAGCAGCTTGGTTTGAGACCTATGACCGTGACGCTATTTTAGCCAAAAGTTTCAAATGGGAAGGGAATAAAGCCATGACAGCAACTCTAATTCTGTGGTTACACTGAGAAAAAAGTAAGGCTAAATTTATACCTTTTAATTTTCCTGGGTCTAGATCTGACCAGCTGCACTAAATCTGCTAGAAAGGGTTGAAGGTTTAGTTAAAACTACCTCTTAAATATTAGTACTTTAGTAAGCAAACCTCATTAGCAATTTGTGAGTCTAACTGTGCAGTTTCTTTGTGGGAGCAATGTGTTTACCTGTTACAAAAAGTCACCAAAGCCTCCCCCCAAAACATCCCTACTAACATCATCTTTTAGTCCCTGAACTGAAAAAGCATATTCATTTGCATGTATCTCCAACTAGTTTTGAGGTATCCCTTTAGTTAATGAAAAATTTATTTCTACTACAATGGGGTTTGTAAAATGGTTGTAGAGATCTCTTATTAAGGCCCCTAATGTGTAAAATCTTACAAATGTTTTAACACAATGTAACATTCACATCTAAACATTTAAATTTCAAGACACTGGGGTGTTTTTCATCCATTTAAGAAAAACAAGACTTTTATTTTCCAGTCACAAGCTAGTATTACATCAATTAGCAAAGTATCTAGGCTAGGTCTAAAAGCCCAATTTCTTCTGCTTTAGCCATTATTATTGAAAAAGGGAGAAAAAAGCAAATCAAACACATACGTGCTGCTGAAAAATAAAAGCTCCTCAGATCCAGTCAGAGAACTGCTGGGCAGTACTTTCCCCTTTATGGTTCACACTTGATCTGTAATGTTGCTTGATTATTCTTTGCAGTTCCACAGAGAAAAAGTATCCAGAAAATTATTTTTTGTTTTGATATGGGGGGGGGGGTTGGTGTGTTGGGGTATAACCCTATCAATTTTTACCCTCAAATGCTATTTGAAACACTAGCATTCCAGTCTGTTTTTTTGTGAAAGACCTGAATTCTCCATTTATGTATTAATTTTTTGGGGGGTGGGCAGAGAGGTATGGCACATGAAGAAACAAAATAAACTGTTCCTGTTTTCTGCTATGGTAATATAAATCATTTTGATAAAATCTTTCCTTAAAAGCGCAATGAGCAACAATAATTCTTGATGTATAATGACCAGACCAGGAGAAATCCAGGTTAATGTGGTTTTTTTTAAATTTATAATAATTTGCTACAGAAGTGCAACATAAAGGTAATATCCTCAAATCAGAAAGTTAGTAACTTCCCAAAGGCTATAGAAGCTGTTTTTTAAGAATTAAGATGCTAGTACAAGTAAAAAGATGGCAAAAATTCCAACCCTTTTGAGGCAAGTGAATCCTGTCTCACATAAAAGAAATTTAATATAGTTATTATGGTATGTTTAAGGCTTTGTCCATAAAAATTATGGATTTTTTTTCAGAGAGAATTATCTCTGGTCTAGAGTGATATCCTCTTTTATAATGGTGTAATTTAATTAGTTGTTTCAGCTTAGAAGTACCTATTATCAATTTTGAGCACTCAAAACCCTCACATCAGCCCCCACCAATCCCCATCACTTGTGAAGAAATTGACCATTGGTTCCAGCAAACACAATTTTTTTCTGTGGCTCCCTGATTTTTGTACAAATTTGATTAAAACCCCCCATGGCCCATGGTTCTTGAGAAAACTGAATTCAAATTCAACCTTTTGTGAGCCTAACTGGCAGGATGTGACACAGGCTGGCAGGGCTACCTTATCTTGTATAAATTGTGAGCTGTACCTCAGAGTATCAGGTTGCAAGTGATATCTCATTACTGGAAGTTGAGGCATACTGTTATAATATCCTGTTAGCCAACAGTTACACAAACACAGCTGATTTCAAAACACAATAGATACAGGATTCTTGGAA
>VZUA01017830.1:29985-45231 GCA_013401035.1 Horornis vulcanius
CTAAAACAACTCTGCAGAGCAAGGGTCCCTTAACCCCCCTTGAGGAGGCTGTGGCAGTGGGAACTATTTAAGTGTGAAAGAGATGAGATACTGTCTTGCTTTCTAGTTGCTATACAGCTTCTGTGTTTTTTCTCAGCTGAACTGCACAACGACAGAGATATCCAGAGACCTCTTGGATCCTTCTCTTAAGCCCCTGGGGCAAGATGGCAGTAGCATTCATGTGCACTGAGCATAGGTAAAATGAAGACTTTCTGCTATAAAATGCCACTCATAATTTAATTTAAAAAATGCTTGTTGAAGTCTGCTGTCCCAAGTGTCTACATCTTGCTGAATTGCTTTTAGTGCTCAGCAAAAATAGACTTAGCCCTCCTCTGAGAAATAGGTCCTCATGTATCCCCATGTTCTGTGCTCTTCCTGCTGTTCCCAGGCATAAGAGAGTTGCTGGAGACAGTCTGATAATTATTTGGAAGAGAAAAGGAAATGCAGAAAACACAGGACAACGTGGAAACAAGGTAGGGTGGCAACAACTGCAGAACAGAACAAATTCAACTTAAACAGAAAATATTGGTGGGCTCACAAGCAGGCTTATGGAAGGGGCACACAGCCATTCAACTATTCAACTCTCTCTATGTTTCTCAGAGCAGCTAAGAAAGCAGCATTGTCTTTAGCAGGTTTTGTCTTTGCCTAAGTACACTGCACAACACAATCTACTCAGAATATCCATCATTTACTTCACTGCCACTGAAACTGAAACCTCTGATAGATGGGGAAACTGAAGAAAGTTACCTCAATACTCAAAAATAATTTGTTCTTTATCAGATCTGTGTCCTTGAATCTTGCTAGACCTCTGTGATATGCAGTCCAAGGAAAGATCAGAAAATAGTTTACAAGCTATGGTAGTTATAGAAAATATTCCATTAGGCAATCCAATCATAAACAAGCATATTAGAAATGAAGGTGTATTTAAACATCTATTTAACTTGCACCAACTTATTAATATGCTGATGGAAATCAAGACAAGAAAGGCGAATAGTTTATCAAATCTACATCAGTTTTTCCTCAGGAGTCTATCACAGGAAACCATTTGTCCCCTCCTGGTTTCCCAGCCCCTGGGAATGTGAAACTCACATTCAGTCAGCATGTGAAACTCACAACTGCAGGCCAAACCTCCTCCTCTTCTCACACTTGCCTAACTTGTGGTTTCTTCCGGGTGCAGTTAAATGTTCAAGTTGTTCTCACCATGGATGCAAAGGGCCAGGATCTGCCAGTGACCTTTTCTAGGGCTCATCTAGAACCCGGGTACTGGCTTGTCTCATGTTTGTTTGCTTTTGGTGGGTTTTTTTTTTCCCAAAAATAACAAAAAAAAAAAGCCTCTGCCTTCTGAAGAATGTTGAAAGCATTACGTCAAACACTCAAAAGCTAAGAAACTTGAAATTTGACAAGAAACTGGAAACAAAGGTTACTCATGCAAATTTAAAACAGCCCTCTTCTGTCAAGGTGCATACAAATGGGTACTGCCTATTTATTTTTCACAGGACTGGTGCACTCAGGGGCACTCAATAAACAGTACAGTAGGATTTAATCCAGCATCTGTGGGCACACCACCAAGGACAAAGTGTTGAGGCATACATCAGTGGTTGAGGTGAGCCTGGAAGTGCAGGGCACAGGTGCACGCTGCCTGTGGAGGTGATCTAGCCTTGCTTAGACCCAGTAGCATGTTAGACTAATGGGGATGCTGCTGACATTCCCCATCTAGTCTCAAAGCACTTCATTTCTCAGCTGCCTTGGCTGTTGGCCTTGCTGCAACATCAGGATGTTGGCCTGACAGCACAAGCACGATGTGGCCACATCTGACTTGGCTGAACTGGAACTGGACTCAAACATCTTTCCTCAAAGTCTTCACTGCCCAAAGCCAATGCCCAGCTGAGAACAGCTGTAAAATGCTTGGCAAGGCCATCTCCATTTCAGTGATACTCCTCATCTTGGGCCTCTGTACTTACAGGACTGGCAGAAAGCAGCTTTTTCCTTCACTGAGAGGTCATTGCTCCAGTGGAGTAAACTGCTCTTTTTGACATATAAACTTCCCCTGGAGTATTCTGTAAGTTATTTCAGCATGTGTCTCTCTAGCTGTCTCCTCTATGTGCACCACTGTCCTTTGGCTTTGCTGCTACAATTGTGAGATTCTATTTAGTTACAAGACTTTGGTTGTTATCACTGGAAATCCTCAGTCTGTAACAAAAATGATGGTGGTGTTCCTGGTGCATATTTCAGGTGAACTTTTTATGGCTTCTGTTCTGTGATATTTGCACAGCCACTCTGTGGAAACATTAGGTATTTGAAATATGAATTGAGAAATTTGTTCTGTTTCAGGGTGTGCATTTTAAAACATGTGAATGTGTTTCTACAAGTTAAAAAAGTACCTTCAAATACTTTCCTCATGTTTTAAGTATGTTTACCTCTTGAAGAAAACAATCCCCCTATCATTCAAGTTAAAGTTCATTAGATTTCCATTTATATTCAAATTCCTATCATATGACATATTATTTGTGCTTTCTGTAGGTAAGAAGATGAATCTCAAATTACATGCCCTATAAATTGGACCATTCAATGAGTTTCTCTTAATTCACACTGGAGCTGCTAGGTAAGTTGAACATCTTTAGATAGGTTGCTGCTTAAACTATGTTTAATCTATTAAACTGTATCACAAAACTTTCCAATTTTGATGTGTGTCAACATTTTTATTAACAATTTCACCTCTTTTTATAGACCATGTCATCTGAGGTGAAGAGATGATAATAAATGGATGCTGCAATTAGAAGAATAAGTATTAGCAGTTGTTTTGCTCTTAAACCACTTGAAAAATACCCACTTTGTCTTAAAAATTCTCTTGCTAAAGCAGCCGTATGTCTATTGCTCTCCTGTAAAATGAAACTGTAACTTTTTGCATGGGGCAAATGGCATATAATGGTATCTGATGTACAGAAAAGAGCTTTGAAGGGGTGCTTTGGGTTTTTGCTCTGTAGACTTATCAGATTGCCTTTTGGAAAAATATTTTAATTGTCTGAAATAAGATAACTTTGCAACTACATGAATGACATTCATGTCATTGCAGGCAAAGTGTAATATGCATAAGACTTCATACCCAGAAAAATTCTAAACATTCTCTTTTTTTTTTNTCTACACTGGAAAGTAAACCAGTCTGGTTTACCTTTAGCTTTAAATGATGCTGTCTCCACAGCTGCACAAAATCTTAGCAGTAGCTTTTTTCCTGCTGTCATTCTGTGCTCAAGGTAAACTTGCAGGATTTCTTCCAAAGTTCCCTTTCAAGCCTTTCTTTGGAGAGGAGAGTGAAGAACGACAAATACCAGGTACATGAAGTTATCTTCATTTTTATCTGTTGTGTTCCATGCTTTGTAAACTGAGTGCTATCTACCATCATCTGATGTGTGATCTACTTGAAATAAAATAATCAGGACTTTACTAATTCCTTATATGAAGTAAGATGCTTAAATCTCTGTTTAATGATGCAGTGGTTCACTGATATTTTCTCTGTGAATACAGAGAAAAATTTAGAATTTTCCGTAGCACAAGAAACTTCTTGCTGAGTCCTAGGTTGGAGCTGTAAGCAAGTGCTTGAAAAGCCTGAATGATTCAGTTCCTAGACACAGTTAAAAATAAGCCCACTGCACTAGTGTCAGTGTTTAGCCTGGACTGGCTCAATCACTTAGAGAGAAAACTAACTCAGTTTGCCAGTTCCAGTTTTCCATAAACATCCCTGCTCTGCAGGTGACTTCCAGGAACTTATTCCCTATCCTTACAAAGATTAATGTGTGAAGGTATCACCTGTTTAAAACACAGCAGTAAACTAAAACTTGTCAAACAAACATTTTAAAAGTTCATATTAGTTTCACATTATGAGCTCTGCTTTATTTGAAAGCCAAGACTGAAACTGTAATGCAAAGTGCATAATAGCTGGTTTTGTTCACAGATCTCACACCACTGGCCAGTAATAAAAACGGGGACGTTACTCATCAATTAGAATATCGGATTTCCAGACTGGAAGGAGGTATTTTATCTGCCTTTACTTTCTGCTGCTACTGGGTTAGTGGGGATAGAACAGGTGGGCAAAAACTGCTTCTTAGGAAAAAGACAGAATTTTCTTCAGTTTCATTGCATTCCTTTTATATCTTCTTCACTTTGGTATACCGTTGAATGAAAACTTTCAAATGAGGGAGGTGGGAATTAGAGTTCCATAAGCAGCGGGAGACATCTAGGTAACAGCTCTGAGGTATGGGAGCAAGCAAGGCAGGAATGTGCCAGATTAAAATCCCTGCCTATGCAGAGATGCTCCATGTTCTCCCAACAGAAAAGCAGAACATACTAAGAAAATCAAGACCAGATCAAAACTAAGATCCCACTCACTCAAGAATGTTGGTATACTGCAAACCACCTCAGAGACTTAGAAAACCACCAGAGAGTCTCAAAGAAAATCATACACATTTTTAAAGTATAGAATTGCTCATTTCCTTTTCTCCATCTTATGTGATTCTCCTGTTTCATCATCTGTGTATGTATGTGTTTCTTCCCTTTTCCCCCATCTTCATTTTCAAATTTCTTTGAAATCTTTGATTTCAAGTCTTCCTTTCCTTTACCTTTTCCTGGGTTTAATCTAAAGTTATGGAGCAGAATAGCAGGACTTACTTAGAATTGGCAGCAAAGTGAGCACAAAACAATGCACAAGTGTTTAACAGCTTTTCCCTCCTCTTGCAGTCCTTCGCTTGAACAAGATAATAACAGAGTCTGGAGGAAAAATATTTGCTACCAATGGGAAAACAGCTGATTTTGATGGTACAGTGGAAAAATGTAAAGAGGCTGGAGGGTCTATTGCCATTCCAAGGAACCCTGGCGAGAATGAGGCTATTCTCTACTTCGTGAAATATTTTAACACCTACGCCTACCTGGGTATAAAACAATCTCTTATTCCAGGCAAATTCCAGCCCCTGAATGATGCTCAGCTGAGCTACACTAACTGGTATTCAAATGAACCTTCTGGCCAAGGGGAGGAGGAATGTGTGGAGATGTACACTGATGGCACTTGGAATGACAAAAAGTGTAACAAGAATCGCCTTATCGTCTGCCAGTTTTAGTGCTTCCCCTGCTGCACTCTGGAATATGCTTCCCCATCACTTGTGTCTTCATTTGTAGCTAGTGAACTTAGATAATGCAGCATGAAAAAATAAAATTCACTCTTTCCAGTCTGATCTGTCTTTTAAACAAATGCAACCATAAAGAGGGAACTATAATGAAAGAAGTGACCATTTTGTCTGTTTTGTTAATCACTGCCCAGTGAGTGCGTTAACACCTATGGGTTCCTACTGCTGTTAGCCTGCTGATTTATTACAAAGCCAAAAATTAGAGTTCTTGGCCACATATCTAAAGTGACTTGCAGCCACAAGATCTTCCAGTACTCCTTTACCCATGAACCTCTATGTTGTGTGTATTTTGATCCCTCGCTGTACGTTTCCTTCAGCAAAACTCCCTGTCCAGGCACTGCTGTTGCTCAGCCCCTGTTGCTTTGGCCACCCTCACCTCCAACAGGTGCCCGAAAGGAGACACGAGCAGTGCTGCTGGGGTGGCACAGAGCCACGCCTCTTACATTTCCCATTGGAAAACTTCAGAGTCAGCTGGTCTTTAGCCTTCATGCACCTCAAAAGTGGTGACTAGAAGCCACCTGTCTAGCAATTCCTAATCCCTTTCCTGACTCAAAGATGTAGGAGCACAAGACCGAGGTCCCCTGTCACATGGGATGTGTGTAGAAGAAAACACACAGGAGCCAACAGGAGAATTACTAGGCCTACATGGTTTAGGGAAAATCAGCAGAGCCATTTTTTTTTTAGCCAGAGAAGGCCAATTTTTAGCCAGAAAAGGCAAAATTTTTTAGGCTGTATTGTCATGAGATTCAGATACAACACATTTTGGGCACCACAAAGGTGCTTGTCAGACTCTCATTGGGATCCCCATAGGGCCAAGGTTGGTGGGTGCCAAGTGACTCAGCACTAATTGCAGAAGCTGCTCAGTCTTCAAAATCCAGCTAAAGCTAAAGGATTAAGAGAAATCTTTCTCAGCTTTCTTGCTTGAGTCTGTTCACCCACTGAAGGTGAGAATTCCCCAGGTTTAGATTCACAGTTGTGCATATAGCTGCACACTCAGAGATGTCTGATTTGGTTTTTTTCCTTTCTCTGGGGCAGTTGACTTCAACATATCTTGGGCAATGAAGGCTCTGCATCAGCACCATGACACGGTGCAAAGGCTGGCTGAGCATCTGGGGATGTTCCATAAAGCCAAATGCCTGACCATCAGTCACCCTCATTCATACCCTGTTAGTGCCAGCTGGGTCACAGAAACCTGAGCAAAGACACGTCCAGCTCCAGAGCCAGATCAGCTCCCCTCAGCCTCTGTGTGACAGTGAGACAGAACAGCCAAAGCATGGAAGGTGACTGGAGGGAAGGTGTGCTCACAGCTCCTGTGAACCTGGGGGCCAGCAAAGAGGCTTCTTGGAACCTTGTAGCTGTGTAAATCACAGTAATTCCAGAGCAGCAACTTGCCATGCACAGCAGTCCTGCACTGGCTTAAATTCAATTACAGGATTCTTTTGGGCACCTGCTCTGTGACAAGGAATGGGTCTTCCTGCCCTTCTCTCAGCCCTCTGCTTGATTTCAGGGCCTGTGAATCATTCTTGCTGTTATTCTCTGCAAACTAGGCTGCTTGTCTTTTAGGTATTAGGAAAATAAATGCAAGGAGGTTGGTGTCAAACCAAGACACCTTTCTGCTTGAACAGCCTGGTGCCTGCAGGTGGTCCATGTCCACAGGTACACTCAATTAATCACTCCAGCAGTATTCAAATCCTCCATCACAATGCATACTAAATAGGACCCTGTTTCCAAGAGCTATAAAATTATCTCAACATGTGCAAAGATGAAAGTAAAGTGAGCAAAGTCCTGTTAATCCATGCATCTGTTTGGCGTGTAAGGAGATCTACAAGCTGTTAATGAATGCCTTATTTCTGGACAGCACAACCAAAATACAAATTACTGAATCCCATTTCATGTAAGGTTTAGATAGACTGCTCTGTTAACCCACTGAAACAGGTACACAGAGGGGAAATGAGGACTCGGGAGCCCATATGGCACTGTTTCACTTGCAAACTCTATTCTTACAAACATTTTACAGCTCACCAGTATCTGCCTGCACCCATCAGCTCACTTGCTCAGTCTTCAGCCTTGCGTGACCCCTGTTGTGAAATTAACTCTGCCACGAGCACAAGGAAACAGGATCACAAGCATCATCTCATACAGTAATTTTCCACTCATTGTATTCCAATAAAGTTTAAGAAATTTACAGTGATTAACATCAGCCTGAGAATGAAGTTGGACACACAGCCCACTGGAACCAAACACTTAAAGCCATGGTAGGTTTTTTATTTTATCCTGCTAATCTCCAGGGGGTCACAAAGTTATATATTGAAATTAAAGCTATTTGCAGGTGTGTGTGAAGGAAAGCAGCTGCCTTCAGTGTTAGTCTAATGAATATGTGCCACAGCAGAAATGTTCCACCACTGCCCCATCTTTGGGCTTTTCCCCTGTGGGCTCCCAGGGAAGAGAGTAAAGAAAGAACTTTGTTACTCCACAGCTGCAGGTGCCCTGTTGAGGCACTGTAGCTACTCAAAGTACTAGGATGAGGACACAAAACCTCAAAGCAAATGTTTGTCACCCTGCCACCTTCAACAACCCTGCTGACAGCAGGCAGGTCTGGAAACAGCAGTCTTGGCCTGAATGGCAGCTTGGTTCAGCATTTGGGCACGGAATTTATTTCTTAAATCTGAATGAAAGGGCAGTACAACATCCTCTGATTTGTAGAAAAACAGGATTTCCCAAGGCTAGCAAGCATTGACTTCAAAAGCTGTTTTCTGAAACATTTTTCTGTTTTCTACCTTATTTTCTGTTTTCTGAAAACATGTTTTTTGAATTTATATCAAAACTTAATCCACTCTATACCAACTTTAAATGCTAGTTGTGCTTTGTGCTTTTAAAAACTGCCACTATTTGACATGTATTTACTAGTATATGTATATGTATTCTGGACTACCCAGCATGCTGACAAGCCAAACTCTGTGATATTCAATTTTCAGTCAATGGCAGGCACTTTTCCCACTTTCAGTTGTAGGACTAATAGTACCACCAACTAAGATTAAGTAAAGTTAAATTGTATTAATCTGAAGAGTTAGTAAAAGAACAGTACAAACAGGTTTCTTGAAGAGCAACTTAGCGAGTCATTTGATTTTAGCAAGATGAAATATTAGTGTCAAATATCAAGAGAGGAGGAAGTCACTTGTCAAGTTCTGCAGGGAAAAGTATTACTGATTCTGTCTTGTACAGTGGAAAACAATTATTCCACCTACCCACCCCCTGCCAAGAACTGTTCAGAAAATTGTTTGAATTCTATAAAAATATCCACCACGGGAAAAAATATTCTTAACAGCTGTTATTTTCTGTGAAAATACCCTAGTTAATATTTTTTTTCTGCTTTGTAAGAAACTGAAAAACCTATTGATGGTTGTGTGGCTTTGAGGTCTAAAGGGACCTCGTTGCAATCTGAAGCTGTGTACAGACAGCCCTTTGGATGTATCCATTCCAGCACAGCTAGTTCCACAGACCCCGTTGTTCAGTTCTTAAGGCAGGCTGCAGTTTGGCCTTCACATCTTCTCTTGTCAAGAGGCAAGAGCCACATGCAGCAGTGTGTTGAGGCAGGAGGGCCACTTCTCAGGGACTGTGTAGTGCCACCTCCACAGCAGCATAGAGAGGAGCCAGAGCTGGCTTAGCAAAGCCTCTGAAGAGGTTTTTACATGCACTTTATAGAACAGATACTGCAGCAGCCAGAGCGTAGCTGTGATTTTCCAAATATTTAAATAAAGCTAAGTTGTTAAGTAGCAAGTGGGTTGTTGAAGGTACACAGGGGGAAGAGAGTTGGGTGTATGAACGCCTCGGATCTGCAACAAACTTAGGGACCTCAGCCTTCATATTTCTGAAGGCTGCACACGCTGCTCACAATTATCAGTCAGAATGAGTTACTTAATCAGATTACTCACTTGTGAGTAAATGAAATGATTTACACAGAAAGCCCAAGTGGTTTTCTGGTGAAAAATGGGCCCTCATTTCTCACTGCAGTGGCTATCTCCTAAAGCAGGCTGAGCCCGTGTGAAGAGGCAGCTATTGTCCTGCTGATCCTGAGCAAACCGCGGTGGAGGCAGAGCGGCTCCCTGGGGAAGGCTTGTGCCGCTTTAAGAACTCCGAGGGGGAGGTGATCGAGGCACCGCTGTTCAAACAAGGGCCGGAGCAGCGTGCTGCGCTCACCTGAGGCTCGCAGAGCCGAGGGGAGCCTGTCCCGCCCTGCCCTGCCCGTCCTGGGCAGGTGGCACTGCTCCCTGGCACAGCTCCCTGGCACGGCTCCCTGGCACTGCCGCGGCTCCGCGGGATGCGCGCCCGGACAAAGCCACCGCAGCCCCCGGGCAGCACCTGCGGGGCTCCTGGAGCTCGCCGAGCAGGTAAGAGCGGGCAGAAAAGATCCCCATACCTGCTTGCAGGTAGTCAGGCTGAGAAAGACGAAAATATTCAACTGCTTTGATGGCTTTCTATTAACTAAATTATTTCTAATTTGGGTAAAAGGTTGTCAGCAGGGAAGATTTGAAAAAACAGAGTTCCTATTCACGCGATTAATTTTAAGTGCAAAATAGTTTGCTAAATGGTTAGAATGCTGGCTGTAATTGGACTGCATAAGGCAATCATTTTCTCTCCTTTTACAGTTAGAAAACCTCCAGCTTGTATAAGCTTATCCAAAAGTTTTTAAAATCTAAATATTTCAGGACAGGAAATGCCTGTGACTCAGACATAGGTATTTCTTCACTGCTACATTCAAGAATCAGAAACCTAACAGACATATGCCACAATGTGTTATCTATAAGAGCACAAAACCGCCTTTTTAGACTAAATACAAAAATCTGACTTTATATGTCCAGAAAAGTGTGATTTAAATAACAGCTGAGAAACTCTTCTTGCATTTTTAAACTTTTGTTCTAATCACCTGATTATAATTACTTTTGGAAGTGAGGTGACACTAAGGGCTTGATCAATTTAATCACACAGTTTGCTATGCTAGTTTTGTCGATTAAATAGTCTTCATCATAATTTTTGTTTTAAAAACCTTCCCCCATAATGCATACATTTAATTTCTGCACCCAGATTTCACATTAAGGTATTTTAAGCTAAATTTGTATCCTGCAGTGACTTTACTCACTGAAAGATAAATACGTACAGATTTGACTTAATCAGACCGAAGTCCTTCATGTCTTATAAAGGCTGAAATTCTTTAAAAATGAATACTGAAATATTTTAATTAATACTTTATTTACTTTTTACTTGTAGAGGGAGATATTTATAACAAACAAATTCAGTGAAACTTCTGGTAATATTTTAATGATTCTGAGTGTTTTCATGCACTTTTGGTTTGAAAGGTTTGGCCCTTTAGAGACCAAAGCAGCATTGTTTGACGTTTCTAAGGTTCTACACAGTTGAAATGCAGCCTTTTCTCTAAGGTACCAAGCTCATTAATTTGATTTCTGGTTCTTACAGGATTTTTAAGTGACGATTTTAACTTGCAGTGTAGTTATCTCGCGATCATCGCCCTCTTTTCAAGTTCATCACTGTGTCAGACACCCAGGTCTGAGAATTTATTCCTATTCCTACCATTTGCTACCTCTGTTTGTAACACACAGTCAGGGAAGTTGCAGAGGAATGAATTCACCTTGCTGCAGTTGCACAGGGTTACAAGGCACGCTAAGGACGCTGCAGCAGCAGTGACCTCTTCAGAAAAGCAGTCCTGGGTAATTATCTTGGAGCGTTAACAGGAAGCTGGCAGTTAAGTTAGAGAACAAGTACTCAGTAGCACTTGTTTTCCCCACTTGAAGGGCAAATATTTATATCACTGACTGAGTGGAAAATGAAGCAGAACAAGTTAATTGTTGCTGTTGTTGGTTAGCCCCTTTCAGCTTGTTCTTCCTTTAAAATAACTGTGTGCCTGGGAAAAGAGTGGTCACACCCCTGCAACACGGGAAGTGTTTCACAGCTCCAGTTGGGCTAAAGCAACTGGGAGCCCATCTTTGTACCTGACTGGTACAGTACCAGGTGTAGATAATGAAACCCTCCCCACATAAACAGCTATAAGCTCTGTTTGTAGAATATATGGGAAATTCAATATGGTTCATATGGTTTTATCTGATATATTAATAGCAGAGAAAAAGGCAGGAAAAAAGGACCACAAAGCAAGTCAGAAGCTGAGGTATTTAAAGGAGTTAACTGACAAAGACATTCAAATTAGCAAACAGGAGGCTGATATAGCTTTCAGGTATGTGGGTTCTGGCAAAGGACTTGCAGTCCTTATGACTTCCAGATGTGTGGGTCCTTGGAAGGCACTGCATTGAACACTGCATTCCTTAAGACATCCCTATTAGCACTCAACCTGTGACATTCCCTGTGCAGCAGTGAGGCAGCACAAGGAAGCTCCCTGAGCAAAAAAAAAAAAAAAATCCCTCTCCCACAGCCTCTCCATCTTAAAAACAGCTTCACACCTATCTTCACCCACCAGTCAGTGGGAAGAGAGGAATAGTACTGAAGGCTGCCACAGGAAAGGTCAGAATATCACTCAGCCTGCTGGGCTCTGCAGCACATCCCACATCAGCAGAACTACAGGTCAGAGCAGATGAACACACAGAAAATGAAGCAGCTGTTTTGTAGTTTGGCTGAAAACAGACACAGAGCACAGCCCACTTCAGGGAATGAACCTGGTGGGCAGCATTCCAGCTCCAGTCACCCTCCTGCCACAGGTATGTGGCTTCTCTGGTAAGAAGAGAGCAGCTGAGGGAGTGCTCCAGGCCCTGAGCTAGGGGAGCTTCAACTGCATCTTCTGTTCTTTTTTCTGTGCTTGTAAGGTTTGAGATTCATCTAACTAGAACATGACACAGCAGCCAAGGAGAACTCCATAGTCTGGTAATGGATAGCTAGGCTTCATTAAGGATATAATGGCCTAAATCCTCCAAGATTTGCTACCAGATAAATAGCAACTCTTCTCACAAACCACAACAAAAAACCAGATTGAGCTAATGGCAGTTTTAACACAGTCATGTAAACAATTGCTGGAAATTATTCAAATTTTCTATTCTCCTCAGACATACACATTCTATCAACCCTGTTTCCATCTTCACCTTTACATAAGGGTGAGGATCTAGTAATAAAAACCCAGTAAATCACATGCTCGGACAAACCTGAGACCTCCTCTGGTGAGTTGTAGCCCCAATTCCCACAGTGTAGGCAGCACTGCACCCCTCAGGAAACCTCCTCACTACTGGTACTAGTAGAGGTTGTGGAGAAAAAAAACCTTTCCAGCACCTGGCACCTCCTTTTGTTCACCCACTGTACAGCTTTCAGGTGTGTATGTCCAGGAAGAGGACTTGCCATCCTGATGACTTGCAGGTGTGTGGGTCCTGTGGCAGAAATTGCATTGAACACTGCATTCCCTAGGACACACCTATTAACTTAGCAAAATCAACATGATTTAACTCATTCCTAAGCACCTTGTTCTTTCTAAAGTGTTATACATGGAAAAAGATAAAATATACATTGTGATGATAGTTCAATTTCCAGATCTCCTTTCCATCATATTCTTTTATTTTCAGTCTTAGCTTTGATACATGTCAGTGAAGTAATCATTTTGTATAATGATGCTCTAAGTGGGAGAGGAGGGCCTTAAAAATCAAAACTTTAAAGAGAAAGGTTTAGGAACAGAGGTTAGGAACAGTGCTTTAGGGTGGACAGGGTGTCTTACACCAGCATAGCAACTGCACCTAAGCCAAGGGGTAAAGGCAGGCTGATGCTCTATGGAGGCTCCTGAGGGCACAGAGAAAGGGAGAAAGAGCTGGAGCTTTTCTGGGGTCTTCAGCCCAGGAAGTGGGTTTATTCTTCAGGCTGAGAAAGGAATAGGCCAAAGAGACTGACACCCCTATGCTGGCCGAAACAAACACAGAATCATTCAGACATGATTCCCGTTTGCAAGTAAATAATGCAGCCTATTTTTTGCTTTACAGCTTCAGACTCTTGACATGGAGGAAATCATGGTGGAGACAGTCCTGGCCCCGTGGGAAATCCTGCTGGTCATTTTTGCTGCCGTGCTGGTAATGAGTTTCCTGATGCTGCTGCCCCCCGCTGCGGTGGTGCTCTGGAGAATGAAGCGAGTGCCGCCCATCTCGCTGCAAGGCTCGGTGTGAGCCAGCCCTGCTGCACCCCCAGGGCCCCGGGATGCTCCACAAGGATAACCTCTCAGGATCACTCTCACTACCTGTCATCCACCCAAAAGCAGTGGATCCACCCCTCTTGCTACTAAGTTCCTGTGAAAAGAGAATGTGTGTGGTTTTGTCGTCATGAACTGCAGCCCTCGGCGCTTCGCCTTCCATTTTTTGGCTGGGTTGTAATTACTGTTGTTGGCTCAGTTCCTAGACTGAGTTCTCCTCTTGTGTTATAATGGACTGAAAGAGAAGCAAGGATAATGCAGCATTCTATTCCCTTAATTAACATCAGGAAAGCCTCCCTCTCTATAGCCATACTGTAAATATTACTGAAGCCTTTAGCTGACTGACAGTTGTGCGGGTGGACTTATCAAAAGCATGCAGGATACTCTGGGGAGACAACGGTTTAGTCTGGTTGAATTGTAAAAAAAAAAAAAATTCAGAGAATTATACAATAAATAAGCCTCCCCTGCTTCTGCTGTTTGATCTGAAAACTTAATGGTTTAAAATGTTCTTAAATTCTTTCCTTTTATGTGGATTTTCCTCTCTCCTCAACCTCCTAGTGCCAGAACAAAGCCTACCCCATCCCAGGGTAGAGCAAGAGCACGAGGAATGGTCCAGTGCTCAGATAGGCCAGGCCAGACACCAACAAGAACTTACTGCAAACACACAGCAACCATTTACATCAATTAAATGATGCAAATGTACTCTGGGAAATAACACAATTAAATTTACTTTTGTTTTTAACTGTGTCATATGGGTCTATTGAGTCAGCGTTCTGTCTCACAGATAAATAAGAACTCAGGTGGTGGGAATAGAACAAAACTTCTTCCCTGCAAGTTTTTGAAAAGTACCCCAGTAACCCAACCTCCAGCTTAAAATCAGGTTCATGACAGATGATAATTAAAGCTTTCCAGCCTAATTCTTCCATGCTGTGTCACTCACTATGAGGATTTCTGACCCTCAGATGAAACAGTTTCTGTTAGTTTACAGGCTTCATTTCGTCATGAAATTAAATATGAGTGACTTTTGGTAAAGTTACTAGAATAGATTAACAAAATTGAGAGAAAAAATGGGGTTTAGCACCAGTAGAAAAGTTATACTGCAAAGTACACCAGATATTTTATCTGAGCATCAGTTGATAATGATTTGGCTGGAAAGACTTAAAAATATTACTATTTCATTTCAAAGAGATCCTTTGTTCACCAGAAATAATAAAAAAGGCAAAAACCCTCAAAACAGTGATCCAAACCTCATTGTTTTTCTTTAAGACTACAGCACTTCTGTTGCCAACACAATGACAATTTATTGCCACATGGTTTATAAGCAGCCAAAGTAGCCAACTCATTCCTTTTCTGGTGTAATTGTCCACTCACTGTCATATGACTGTCTGCTTCTGGGCCCTAAAGCAACTGGGGTCATTTATGGGGTTCTTTGCTTGTAATGACTCGATTCTGGGCCTGGAATATAAGTATGTAAATATATATGTTTGAATAATTTATCTGATTAATGAGGTAAAGGTCAATTTTACATCATGTACCACAAAACTATGCTGTCTGTGTCTGAGAGATCGACAGAAATAGGGAAAAGGTAAAAAAGGGAAACACAAACAGATGAGCTGTCTGTCTTCAGATCTACAGATTCACTCTTTGCTCAACAGAAGAAAATTAAAATATTACCCCGAGCACAGATTCCACTGAAAACCAAGCAAGCAGTAACTAAATTTCTTGTTTATATTTCTTAATAATTCACATGCACATTGTTTGGTAGCTGCAGCACCACAAATGAGCTGGATCACCAGTGCTAATTTGCCTTTGATCTTCACTTAGTGCCAGGTGGACGATGGACAGGTTTTT
>VZUA01017836.1:10555-26162 GCA_013401035.1 Horornis vulcanius
TCCATCACAGTTCTTCAGGAAAGGAATAATATGAATGTATCTAAAATAAAAATTAAAAATCAGAGGTAGCTAATGGGGTAGACATCAACACGTAATAAATAGCTATTGATGTGTGTATAGTTATTAATATTATTCCACTTTTCCCCCTTGTTTTTTAAAAGAGTAACCAAACAAATTGTGGTCTTTTGGTTTTTCTGCTATAATTTAGGCTAGGTTGAACCATTTTTATCTGAGGGGAAAAAAAATTAAGTTAAGGCATGTGACCAGTAATTCTGGTAGCACAAGTTGCTTGTGCCAAACTCCTTCCTCTTCAAGGAGTGTCACCAAGTTGTTTTCAAGTCTCAGGCATTCAGCTAATTGTCTTGCCAATGAAAACCACAAAAATTAAGTGTGTGTTTTGGGTAAAAGAAAAATGAGCAGGAAGTACTCTCTTGTGGCTTCTTCATTGTTCCCCTAGTTTCATTAGGATTGGAAATACTATTGAATTAGGTGAAGCATTTAAACATTTTTTGATAGAAGTAAAAGCTGTAGAATTCATCAAAGTAATTTTTGGTCATCCTGGTTGAATTTTGCCCTTTGCTAATGCTTACGTTGGTCCTAGTTCTGGATGTTGCGAGGCACTGGTGATAGGAGATGGACTCTTTCTCTTTAGAAGTGAGATTAATGAGCAAATACTCCAAGTTTCCTCATACAAGAGGAGGCTGTGCACAAGTACAGGTGACTAGGTTTTTGGTTAGACAGTGCATGTTGTGTTGAAGTGATCCAAACCTGAAGTAAATGGGAAGTTTTAGGCTTCTGTGGAAAAAGATAAAGTTCTCAATGGGAAAAAAAATGATCAAAAATGTCTTCAGTGATAATTAGCAGAGTAGTTAGTCATGCTGAGTAATTTCTCATGTGCATAATTTCACATCTCTAAATGGAGACAAAAGTGCCTCTGCTTGAAGTTGCCCATGTACTGAGAGTTGCCTGTTGCATAAAGCCATTTTTGTGAAGTCTCAATGCCACTAGATTCATATGCATAGTACTGTCTATTTTCAAGTTGTGGACATTTTGCCTTCATTTTTAGCTACTGCTGACTTTGAAAAAGATATTTAAATGTATTGGAAGCCTAAGGGGGGTTGACCTGATTGCGCTTGGTGTGTCACACCAAGAGTTTGCGTGTGGTCTCATACAGGAGCTATGAGGTGAGGATGGTGTTAGTTTAATATATTTATGTACCAACTGAAATAATAGGTTCTTGTAGTAACAACTTGGTTACATACTTAAATAGTTATCATTGTGCATAGGAATGGAAAAGCACTGTTCATCGTTTGAACTGCACTGTTTACTTTAAGTTTTGGTGCCTGCAAGGCTGGAAAGGTGCAGTCACTTGTCTTCACCCAACTGCCATGACTAACTGTATCTACTCTAGTTGATGGAAAACTGAGCAAGAAGAGGCCACAGTGAAAGAGCCTGAGCACTATATAGTGGAAGGTGTTTTCATAAGGGCTTTATGAATTACATTCCTATGATCTCTACTAATTTTGTAGTTGGAGATGAAGTATTAATTAGTTTCCTTTTTTCATCCTCACTTTGATGCCTTGACTTTTCTTAAAGTTGGGTTCGCATTACTATGCTTGCTGAACTTTCTAAAATTTTCCTTCTGTAAAATACTTCACTTTACAGTGATGCACATGGAAAAAAACATTTTATTGGCACTGTATTTCTTGCAAAAAAGTCTTCAAGTATTGCTTTGTGCAATTTAATGGCAGCAGGCTATATTGCAATCTCAGTTATACAAGTGGAAATCTTGAGTAGTGCTGCTGAAACCTGTAAATCCCATTTCCAGTTACACAGCTGATAGGTGGGTACTTTTGGTATAATATATTGGTATTGTTATTTGTATTATCATAATTTCTTAAGCATCTGCAATCTGTCACTCCTTCTGTTTTTGTGGATGGAAGCAAGTGTATTTTCATTTTTTCTGACTTCTCTTTCAAAAGTCTTTTTTAAAGTGGCATTGGTACACTCATTACCATGGACATCCACTGACTTCTCTGTCTTTGAAGGCTTAATTAATTTCCTCATGTAAAACAAATACAGTCTGTTGGGTATCATCAGCTGGGCCCTACAAGCACCAGGCTGCAATTAGATCACGATCAAATATCCTAAAGCAGGTGGATTGTGGCCTGAATTCTTAGAAGTGGAAGTCTGCCAGCTTTCATCCTTCAGGTCTCTTCCCAGCTATTTTTGAGATGCAGAAATAATTGGAAAGGCTCTTTAGAGAATCCTTTACTTTTCAGAGAACCATCTCTTAAAGATACCACTACAAATGTCTTTTAAAAAATCTCAGTCTCACAGTTGTCCTCTGACTGGTGTCCCGACATACAGACTGCACCCTTTCTTGTTCTCTGGCTCCTGCTCCAGGACAAAGTGATATTCTTAGTTGGGAAAGTGTATAACACCATGGGCTAAGTTTCTTTGGAAATCAGAAATAAATGTTCCTACTGTTGGACTTGATTAGGTTTTATCTGACAATAGTGAATTTTTGCCTTTTTTTTTTTTTTTAAACATCTGCATGCTGTTTGCAAACCATCAGATTTATGATGGTTCTTGCTTTGCTTAACCCAACCCTAGAATGATTCAATGTGGAAGTCACACAGATATTAAGGATGTCCTTTAGTGGCCCCATATTCTCTTGAACCAGGCCCCAAGCGTTTTATGCAAAGTCTCTAACTGAGCATAAAACAGAACTCCTGTTCTCCTGGAAACCTGTGACTCTTAATTGTCCTCTACTCTTCTTTAAATTGCAACACCACTGTTAGGCATAATTCCTCTTCACTTCATAACAACTCATCACCACTAGTTTTCTGGTTTTAAGTCTCTGGAAAATAATGTGGAAGGAGAAATCCCTGCCTTTTTTTTTTTTTTTTTTTTTTTCTCCCCATTCTTATAGACTTCACAGTATTAAATCTGCTTTTCAGTATGTGAAAATGAAGTGTCTCATAATTTTATATAAGTTTTTGTTCAATCATTGCTTTTTCTTGGTCCTGCAGCTAGTGTGTTTTGTGCAAATCCTATGTACCTTCTAGGCTGAGAAAAAAAGTCCTTTTAGTAACTTTAAGAGTGAAGAACTAGCATTTCCTGGCTGCAAAAGACAACTTCTGCAGTTTCAATTAAAGGAATTACTGGGATTAGGAAGACAAAGGCCCACTTCTGAAATCAGCTTTAGCAGCATTTATGAGGATCAAGTGATCACTTCAGGTTTCTCATTCTTTTCTAACTGGCTGCTTCTCATGCTCTGAAAACATTGTGCTGTGTTTGTACTGAGAATGGAAAAATATGTCCAGGCTATAGATGGTTGATGAAACAAACCTGATTGACCATATAGCTGGGGAATTGTATGTGTGTCTTTTATCCTTTGCAGCTGGATACAATGGTATTCTCTGAATTTGTATGAGTTTTAAATTAACTTCTCTTATTTTTAAAGGTAATTTGATACAGAGAATAACTTTGATTTCAGACCCAAGGCACCTCTTGCAGTTCCTGCATCTGTTGCTATAACATCTAGCTTTACTCAGATTAGCAGAGTCAGCATCATTCCAGTAGATACTAAGTTAAAGTATCAAGTCTGTCTGGTTAGCACAGGAGACGGAAAATTGATTTCTCAGGCTACGAACTGATTCCTGTAAGACCAGCTAACATTTTTACTGTGTTAGGAAGCTCTAATGCTGACCTGCATCTTGCATGTGTTTGCCTCTTCAGCACTGTCCAACCTAATCCTTCTAGAAACAGGTTGGATATATGTGACTTGAAAATCATGGCAGATAGGTCTGTTAAGGCTTGCTGCTGTGATGAGCCTGAACATGCATAAGAAATAATAATAAAAATCCCCCAAAACAAAAAAAATCCCCCAGCAACAAAAACTCAACACCTCATTTTTGTTACACAGGCTGGTAGTCACCACCTGGAGATTTTATCAAGCAAGGATTCTGACTGACCCTTTTCTAACTCATCGTTTTGCTGCAGTTTAAGGTGTTTCCATGTCCATCTGCCCACCCTGTTTCCCTTGTTAAAGGTTCCTGTTTCTACTGCAATTTTGGCAGGCTACCACATGTACCTGCATGTTATCTGTTCCATGAGACAATTGATACAAATAAATTTAAGCACCATGTTTGGGCTAAGATAGCAAAAAGGAGTTGTCTGAGATATGGGCATCTGCTCTTCACTGCTGATAGTTCTTCAGGGCTGGGCCAGGCGGGCAGCAGCCTGTGACCTTGGAGCAACCAATGCCAGGCTGAGTGCAGCTGGAGCTGGGCATGAGCACAGCTTGACGTGGCATTGGGCACTGTAAGATCACAAGGGAGCAGCCAGGGACCCCCAGAGCTGCTCAGAGGAGAAGTTGAGTAACCTCAGGTATGCTGCCCATCCATTAGTGTCACACTCACTGATGTTGTTCCCTGATGTATTTCTAATTCACACCTCTCACTGGCTTAACATTGACCTGGACACCACATTTTCTGTCTCTGCCTTCCTTTCAGGAAAGATTGTGCATAGTGTTTATAGATTTATAGTAGGAAGGAAATATGTTTTCTTATACATATCAGAAAAGTTACTGATGCAAACAATGCTTTAATATGAGGTCTTAAGAGAGCATTTTCAGACAAGAAGGCAGATTTGTAAGGTAGGAAATGCTAAAGATTTCCAAAAAGGGGTCACATGCACTCTCCCAATGCACATTTATATATTTGTCAAACTGGAGTTGTCCTTATTCTTGTATTAATGTTCCTGTGTGTGGTTACAAGAGCAAATGTACAAGAGTAAAAGTACCTTTTTTTTAAACAGTGATTTGCAACCCCAAGACCTCTTAAACTGCAGGTTGAAGGATCTTAATTTAGTGACACTAACATGGCACTCCCAGAGAAACGTGTTGTGTAATGCTTTAATCATTAATTACCATCATTCATCATGAAACCTTCCTTTTAATGTCCATTAGCATCATATGCCACTCATGAATGCTTGTAAGAGTATAAATATGCTGGTAATCCAGCTGAGTAGGTTTACATTAACTGTAAATTATCTTTTTGACCAGTTGGTTGGCCTTCCTGGCTGATGGAGTCATCTTATTTGTAGCATTAGCAAGAAGTCTGGGAAATGAGATATGCAGAAAATATGTGCAGGTTTGTCTTAAAAGCTAGGACCAGCTGCTGCTTGGTGATACGTTGTGAAGTGTTAGCTTGGTTGTGCCAGCATGCGTCAACATCTTTTGAGAGAAAATCCTACCGTCTGTGATCCACATGGCAACAATCTTGTAGAAATTTCTTAACACCAGTTTGACTTAGTTTAAGCCAGTCCACTTAACACCACAAAACTGTTTTTTAAAAAACCAAAACAAATGTAAGTGTAGACAAACTGTTTGGGAAAACACCCCAAAACAACAAAACACAGAGAAGCAAATGAAAATAGGTAAATGCAAAGAAGCATGAGGAGCCCTTTCCCACCTCAGCTTGCGAAAGTGAAACAGGCATGGGCCCATGCCCACTCTTTTGTCATTTTCCTTGTATAAGCATTATATGGGCACACTCTGTCTCCAGGAGCATAATGTGGCTTTAGGAAAAACATTATGTTCTGTATTGCTGCATTAATGATTCATGTGAAACATGCAAATCAAAATATAACACTTGACTACATGTCATTAGGGAGCAGTTGAGAGAACCATGACAAAGAAATACAGAAGTATCAATTTTTGTTGTGTATATGAAACATTTAGTGTGAAAGGTTGATTACTTCCTACTGATAATCAACTCCTTGAATTAGCACCGATGTGATTTTTAACACAGTTTAAAACTGGACAGCCTTAAGAAATAACTTTCCACTACATACAGTAGTGCTTTCATGCAGTCATGTAAGATGCATTTGCTGGTTGGAGCTGAATTTGACAGCTCACCAGGCAGCAGGAAATTTTCAACACAGTTTTCACCCTACTATCTTTGTTGGTTAGATGGAGCACGTTTTCTTGCTCCAGGATCTGCTGTGGGATGCAGCTAACCACCAAAGGCTAGATCCTGATTTCTTATATGGATGCACAAGGCTTTTTATAAATGAACTTACAGCACAATTTAAATTATTTTATCAACAATGAATGTACCAGAAAAATTGTTTGGTTCTTTATTTCCTTTTGAAATACTCAGTTTTAGTGATTGCCTGCTGGCATGAGGCTAGATTTTTACCCATCTACAATGCAGCAGCAATTTTCAGTTGACAGAATCTCTAGAAGAAAACTGACATGTTGTCACCAACACTCACAAATATTTGAGCAGCTTGATGTTTTGCTTACATGCTGAGCATCAGGTTTTACATAAAACTTCACTAACTAGGGGTCTGTGTCTCTCAACTAGTGTCAAATCCTGGCCATGCTGAAGCTGATTACAGGACTTAGAGGGAAGAACTGTGTGAGAATATCAGCTCCATTGAATAAGGTTTGTGAGTTTATCAGAAATTCAAAAGTTGCATCAGCTAGGTTCTCACTTCTAAGCAAAGCTCTTTGGGTTTGCAGAGGCCTTTTAAAATTTTTTTTTAATGTGGGTAACATGAGCAGCAGGGTCATTCATATTTGACTCCTGAGGCACCTGTATCATGGCCTGCTTGAAAGGAATTTTTTTTCTCAGATCAACTCAGAGGTCTGAGTCCAACTCTGCCATTATTTCTGTGCTCTCTGTTGGTTGTTTTTTTTTCCTGTGATCTAATAGTGTGGCTGGGTGCTTGGGAAGGTAGAGTACTACTCTTTCACCAGGTATATAGAGGAGGATGTGCAAACTTTTTCTACCAGAGCAGAAAACTTGTATCTCCTCTTTCATTGATATGGCAGCTGTTACTATCATTAGATTCATTGATGGGAGGGGAACACACACAGGTTGTTTTTTTTTCTTCAGTGCAGAACAACACCTGGTGTCTTCACAGAAGGCAGCAGTTTGGAGGTAGAAATGCTAATTTGTTGTTTTCAGCACAAGTGGGGCACAGGAAAAGACGTGCTCTTCTTGAGCAGCTTTGTTTGTTGTGGGATTTCTGCCACCTGTCATGCTATGTCCCCACTGTTGTAGATTTGTAGATCCTCTGTCTGTCATACCCTCACTCCATTCAGAACGCAGAATCTAGAGCAGCAGTATGGCTCTAGCAAAACTTCAGTGTGGCCATGCCAAAACTATATTTTCTCAGAAGGCTCCTGTGCAGTCTGTTGAATTGGTAACTTCCTTTTCACCACCACTGATGGTATAAACCCACTCCCTTCCTTGCATGTGGTAGTTAATGCTACACTGAGCCTGGTCAGGGAACTGTTTTCCTTGCTATGGGCTATGAAGACTTTCAATTCAACCGAATGCACAGTGCCAAGGAGTCCAACCACAGTCCCAGGAGCTGTGTTAATTACTCATTTAATTCAGGGGTAGAAAGGTCCAACAAAGAATTATGATAGTATTCAAATTCTAGTTTTCCAGTTGAAAGCATAAGTGGGACCATGGGACTTGTGTCAACAATTACCTTAAGAAAGGAAAAAAAACCTGGCGTGTTCAACAGATGTCCTTTTGGGAGAGAGGAATCCTTCCGCTTCTCTTTAGCAGGCTCTGACTATTTGTTCATGCTTCTCTAGGGGCTTATTTAGTGGTTCTGGAAATATTTTAAAAGGAGTTGACAAATGTTAGACCTGTTTCAGTGTCCATGAGCTGAATTAAATTATGATGGTATCCTTTACATGCAACCCAGAGGCCTGGAGTTGAAAGCTGGGAAAGACTGTAGGAATGTTAAACCCATTTCAGTGACAGTATCCAACATATGGTTTGTCTGGTTGAACCATAGAAATGAGGAAGTAGTGGAGTTATGTGAAGGCTTTGGGTACAACCAAACTTTTCCAATAAATATGCTGGAGCTGCCACTGGGTTCCTGCTTCTTCAAATATCATCTTCCCTGCCACCACAATCTCTCTGCTTGCAGTTTCCATAAAGGGAAGCACTATCTGTACATGTAGGGGAAAAATATGATGCTACTGCATCAGGTACTCTTTTTTTAATAACACTACCCTGCTCGTTAAAAGTACATATATTAAAAAAACTCAACCAAAATTGGTTGCTGATTAGGCTGAGGTGTGCTTTGTCCTTGGCATACATGGTTGGAAATCTCTCTCTTTTTTGTGGCACCATACGTAACTAGCACCAAACTCTCTTTTCTTGCCTGGCAGATTTGTTTATCTACTTCTTGACCTTTTCATCTCACTGCTCCTAGACCATCTTTGTTATTCTGGCTCTTTAGATTATTTTGTTTTTCCCTCCTCTTCTCAGCTATTCTGTCAGGCACCATGAGCTACATGTATGTACCTCTGTGTCTGAAACCTCTGTCCTTTCTTCAGTGTATTGTCTGCTCTGTTTTGACTTCATATCTTGATTTCTCTAGCCAAGAATGTTCCTGTGCCTGTGTCTCCTGTTTCCTTTCTATTTTCACACATAACTTCTCTTCAGTTGTAGCTACCATGCAGCAATGGACTTGGGGGCTTCGTGAATAGCAGGGAGGCAGGTCTTACTTGAATTGGTGGATTTCCATAGGGGGATGTCAGCAGTTTGCACACTGGGTCACCATTCCTGTCCAGCTGAGGTTTCTTAATGTATTGAACTGGAATTTATTGGAGGAAAAAAAACAATCTAGTATATAGCTAAATTAAGCCTACCTTTACCTGCTTTGTCTTTATTTGCCTTAGTTTATAAATTTCTTCTGTGTAAGTTGAAGAATGAACATTTTGTTAATCAAAGCCTGAGACAGGCTGCAGTTGCTCCTTATAGGAACCCAAGTTAAACTTGTTCAAATATGACTACCTACTGTTAATGTCATAAAATTATACTTAAACATCTACGTCTCCTGATTTTTTGGAAGATTTGAGCAGTTGCAGCTCCAGGTGCAGGAGATGTGCTATGAAATCATCTCAGGAAATCAGGGCACTTTTATTTAAGCCTCTAAATAAGAACTGGAGGTTTTGTATTTTACATTTTCAGGTTTTGTGAATGTTTCCTGCTGTGCATAGGTTTCAATCTGTGTTAATACCAGGAAAAAAGTCACCTTCCTCTGCCCTCCACAGAACAAAAATCCATAGAATAATGTTTGCCGTGTCTGAATTGTCTCAATGTGTTGTTTCTCTACTTTGTTTCTTCCCAGCAAGAACTGTGACTGAAAAATGTGAAATGCTGCAAGATCAACTTCAGCACCAGGCTGCTAATTAATCAATGTCTAAGTTTTGCATTGTTTAGAAGAGGATCAGAAGATTATTATCTGTGACTGACCTAAACTGTGAACTTTTCAGATATGCCCTCAAAATGAAAAGTTCCCTTTCCCTCTTGGAGCCATTGAGCAGTAACTTTTCCGAGGTGTGCACTCTTCCTCCCTACTACTTGAAGTAAAGATTTCTAATGTGAAAAATATTTTTGTCTTTTTCCCCCCCACTGCTTCAGCTGTAACAACACTGGATGTTTGCTTGGCTTGGGTGGGAAGGTGGAAAATTCTTCCAAAAATTTAGAAACAGAGAGCTTTCTGATGTGTGTAGTAATCTTAAGGCAGTAAATTCTTTTTATTTGATTTTAAATGCGTAATTTAGTATACAATATAAAAATGTGTCCGAGGGGGAAATGAATTTTTTTTAATAACATGCTTCCCAAGGCGAGTGGCAAAACGTCTGTGTTGATGGGAAAGGGAGGGGATAAATTTATATCCTAAAGGCATGACTTGTGGTTTAGAATAAAATTGAGATTGGTGCTGCTGTTGGCTTAGTTTCTTCTAGGCAGAGATGGGTTATGCTGTTCACTGGGAATTCAAACACAGGCAAATTGGGTTCACTTACAAGACTAACTCTGCAGTTTACACTGCAGAAGTTATTGACTCCTCTGTAGCCCAAAAAGAAAATTTGTAGACTGGGGTAACATTCCTCTTGTTAAGAAAATTCTTTGGTCCTGTTTTGCCACCCTTGAGCACAAGAGGCACCCCTCTAGCAGCAGTGAGGTTCATAGCACAGTTTGAGGTCTTGTAAGGGTGACAGTTATTTTGTTTTCAGTCTGTTGCTAGACAGTGTTTCTTAGACCCTGATTCATATGACAGTGATAATTACTTTTCTTCAACATTAAACAGACTTAATAAGAAAAAAGAAAAGTAAGTATTGGTTTAAAACTGTGCTTGTACATCTTTCTTTGGGGAATTAATTTTTTGCATTCTGTCTATCTGGTTGCCTGCAAGAGCTTTTAAGAGCATGTTGATTTTCTCAGACTTTGGGTCAATTGAAACATATGATTACAAGTGTTTGCTTTGATTTTTATGGATACCTGTTTTTAACTCATGATGCAGACTGAGATAATGACATTGGTTTCAATTTAAGATTTATTTATGCTCATTTAATCTGAATCACCAAATGAAGTCTTAATTTGAAAGCAAGTTCATAATACATTTGACCTGCATGTTTTCCATTCATAATGGAATAAAAAGAAGTCCACAAAATAGCATTGATTGCCTGAACTTTAAAGAAAAATCTGAAATCTAGACCTGTCTAGAAAGTGTATGTGCTTGCTTCTAGTGTCATTGCTCTTTTCTTACTTTTATGATTGTTTCTATGCCATATAGCTAATTAATTTTTTAATGAAATAGATATTATTTTAAAACTTACTGTTTGTATATCGGAAACGAAAAGCAACTTCAGTTACTTTGCCTCTCTTGCGCATGTAAAAGAGATAAAAAGTACTGAAGTTGGTTCCCACAGTGCAGTGCACCTTAAATCCAGAGCAGCTTGCAGTTCTGGAGAGGTTGGCAATCTGTAATCTTTGTGAACTCTTTCCAGCATGCACTGGAGTCAGGGAAAATTGCAGCCTCTCTGGATTTGCTCAGAACAGAATTGTATAATGGGATGGCACTTTCTAAAATGGGTTAAATAGAGCTGCTTCTGGCATTATTTGTCCTGTTTTAGAATGCAAAATGTAAAATATAATGAACAAATGAAGATGAGGCCTGTCTCTAGGGAAATGGGGCTGGACAGCTAGTGGAACCATGCCTGGTTTAAAGGTGATTTCCCCAGTGATTAAAGCCCACACAGAGACACAGGAAGAATGAGCTGTGAGTCATACTGCCTTCTAGCTACTCTACCTGCTAGATGGTCTCATAGGAGGTCACTGCAACCAGCTCAAGATGTGGCATTGCTTGGGGGACTCCAGCTTGCTTTAGGGCAGCTTCAGTCAGGTGAGGTGCTGGGTAGGTGGAGCCGCCTCCTCCCCTCCGGCTGCCTTTGGCTGGTGTCAAACCCAGCCCACCAACATGGGATTTGCAGCCAGCCTGCCCTTCCTTAGCTTCCTGCACTCTACAGCATGAGTGTATGTTCCTCTTAAAGTGAATTAATCCATGGACTGATGTTCTGTAATATTAGAGGTAACTATTGGTCCACTTGTGAAACATGGGAAAGGTTTTAATTCGTCCTGTTTTGCATTACTGGACTTTCTTATGGGTTTTGCAATATTGCTGCAGTGGTATTACAGACCAAATGCCAGGTGTGTAACTTCAAGCTGTGGTGCCTGGGTAGCCTGATATTGCAAATACCAATTTATATGAATTACATGAAATGAGGATTAAGTCATCTGCTGTTTTCATTGGTTTGTGAAATGGCTCTTTTCCAAGAAGTTCTTCTCTTTAAAATAACATATAAAATGTGGTTTGGGCCTAATCCTGTCTGTGTAGGGCTCTCTGAGCTTTCAAAGTCAGCCACAGCAGGTGAAGGGGAAGCAGAGCCTTGTAAAACCAGGTGTCTGAATTATTTTATTTATGAGACATTGAACATACCTTTGCTGTTTTGTTCTGTGACGTCAGTTGATTGGTTTACGCTTAGCTGTAATGAAATCTTGTAGTCTAAATGCTCTAAACTGTGCATCAGATGATGTGCTTCAGTCAAATAAGGCCCCGCCAGTCCTGTTCTGCCCATGGTGCATTGTGGGAATCTCGTCAGATGCTGCCATGTTAATGCTCCTCACCGATGTCCAGCAGAGGGTGATGTTGGACAGGAGGTTGTAAATCTGTGTTGTAGCACCTTGCACAATTATCTGCAGCCATTCCTCAGGTTTTCATCATTTTAATCCACCCTTTAGAGCTATTACTTAAATGATATAGACATGGGTGATATAATTAGAATGTGCTGTATCTGCCATTAATTTATAACATATGATAGGCTTATAGATGTCATAAAAGTGTATCTTGAGAATGCTGTGAACTCTGTTTAACCCTGATGTTTCAGAAAAGTTTGATTTTTATGGCTGAAGTGTTTCATGACTGCAACAAGGTCCTTCTTTCTCCTAGAAAGTATGCTTAAAAAGAAAATTCAATTTTCTCTCCAGCCTTGATAATCTGGAGTTGATGTATGCAAAGAAATACCATATTGTTACTTCAAGCATCAATGCAGCTATCCTGACCTGGATTTGAATTCCACTAGATCCAGGGATCCTTTAAGTTTAGGGACAGGAAATTAATTGATAAGATGAAATTTAAAGTTGTGCCTCTTGACCACATCTATGTTTTCCATAACATTGTGACTGAAAGCTGTATGTTATGTGAAATATTGTCCATTTGTGTATTTGTCTCCCTCTTGTGGCAAAACAATTCTTTAGACCTTGCATTTTGAAACGGTGGGTTTTATTCTTTAGCTGAGATTACTGAAGTGATTTTTCTATACCTACTTGTTTCTCATGGATGTTTTTCTCCTGTGCTTTCAACTGATGTGTGCACCAAACTGTCCCAGTAGTGGCCATCTTCTTATTTACTTGCCTGGATTTTGGCATTCTTTAGAACATAAAATATTGAGTCAAGGGTTGCTGCTTTTCCAAAGAGAACTGTATTTACTTCTAGAATATTCTAAGGACCAACTTTCATCTGGTGACTCGAAATTCCAGCTAGTAAGCAGAAAGAATAAACATGGTACCTCTGTATGTACTTTGTGAGGAAGGAAGTGCTGAATTTTGGAAGTGTCAAGAGTTTGGTAATTGCACTGTTGGGCAAGGATGGTTGCATTAGTATGGCTCTTAAACAGAGTCAAGTAAGTTAGGAGTAAAACAAGTAGGAGTTTGTCATCTCTGCTCCTGCAGACTGTATAGACTTCTTTCTGAGCTTCCAGAAAAAAGATTTTGATACACATTTCTAAATGAAAAGGCCAGTAAAGCTGTCAGGTGGCCCTTGGGAAAGGAGTCACCTAACCTGAATGAAGAAGGATTTTTAAAAAATCTTTTCCTGTAGGTTTTCAGTGAAATCAGGCAGAGAGGATGTGATTGCATATCAGACAAAATAATTTTATCTTAAAAATGCTATGATGTTTTGCAGAACAATCCATAGCCAAAAGATACCTAGGGTTTTAGTGTGTAGCACATAAATTTTCTCATTCACAGAAAGTTAGTTTTCTCATAGGTGCTGTATCTCCACTTTACAGTTGCTCTTCAGCAACTCTATGATACAAATGTCCTGCTTTGTGCCTCACTTTACACCGCAGTTGCTCGTGGCAAGTCTTTCCTTGAACTTCTAGCATAGACCATGTTATTTGAAGGGTTAGAGATTAATTGGGAAAGTTTTGTCTCTTTTCAGCCATTTGCAGCAAATGGTTTTGAGAGTCTAAAGCCACAACTCCAGATTTTCTGCACTCAAAGACAGGAACAATTCAAATCTTTTGGGTGCTTCCTGTGATGATTGGGAGAGCCAGGTCAAAGGACTTTTTTTCTTTTTTTTCTTTCAAAGCTGAAAGGACTTTTCTATGCTGTGAAAGCAGTTCCTAGCTTCTACACCTAGAAATTAATATGTTTGTCTGGAAAAAAGAAAAGATGTCTTAGTGTTCCTGAGGAGGTTGTCAGCTCAGCGTTAAGCCACAGCCATCAGAGGCGTGGGCACATCTCACTGATTCTTTTCTCCAAGGATAATGTTACGTACCTAAGCACTCTGCAGCTGGCTGTGATGCCTGTGTTTTCACTAGTTGTGCAGTCAGGTACTTGAATGCATTGAGATTATACTTAGATCCTAGGCTTTGGGGAGAAAATTGAATCCAGTTCCAGCTGCAGCTGGTTCTTGTGTAAATAAAGAACTGTACCAAACCTCAGACAACTGAACACCTCCCTGCTTTGCACCAGTAAATTCCTGGCAATGAAGTTTCCATTTCATTTAGTGAAACAGCTCGTATCTCTGCAGTTATCATGCTCTGCTGCTAGACTACTCTGGTTTTCCCCTCCATTCCACAGTTCCTTTAAAACTGCAGTATTACTCAAGCTCTACAACGGAAGACAAGACATTTAACAAAAAAATCTGGTTTTATTTGTCCTCCTATCAAATTCCCCTAAATCAGACCGTGACCAGACACAGAGTGGAAGCACCCCAACCTTTTATAGTACTTGCTCTCTGAAATAAGGAGGAGGCAAACTCCAGCTCTAAATCTTCTGGTGCCACCCTTGATGACAGGGAGAACAGGGTGCCAAAGTCTATTATGTGCTAAAAGGCCCCTAAAGTGTTATTGTAAAGGGCTTCTGCAAACCCACCATACATTTTCATCTGAAGATTTTTAGACTTGCACTGCATGGGAAAAATACTGGTGGAGTATTTGTAGTGTGTCTCTGCCATATTTTATAGTAAGGAGTTCTTTCTGAGCAGCTCTCCTTTTTAATTATATCTTAAAATGGTATTAAATGTTGGCTCCCTTCATGCCAATTGCTGTTTGGTTGTAGTCACTGCAAGAGCTCTTGTGTGTTGGTACATCCATTTTCTTTTCATCGATGCTTTGCTTTTATGTTTGGACGGGAATTTGAAAGCATATAGGCTGAAGCAGAAAATATTGCTGAGGCACACAGAATGATAAATTTCCCTTCTGATACAGGAGAGTCTAAGGAGGAATATATGTTTTGTTCCTTTTAAAAAGTTTTCCTTGCTAGATGATGTTTTCAAGCAGGAGGGGGAGACCAAATTTTTACTTTTATGTGGTGAGGAGAGGAGGGTGTATGTGTGGGTTTGTTTTTTCTGCCTCTTAAAGTCTACCTTAAAGTGGATATTTTATTACCTGCTTCTTCTGACTTACGTATATTGGTAATTGAAGGAGAGTGCTGAACTGCTGGCCTAGTGCATTATTTGTGTTTTCTGAGTCTCCGGGATCTTGAAGGAGGTGATTATCCCAACAGCTGCCTCTTGGGAAATGCAAGGGGAGAGGGGAAATTGCCTAGTTGGGTAGATGGGCTCACCTCTGAAAGGTTATGAAGAGAATGAAATGCTGATGTATTGATACCTTGTGGACCCTTTCTTCCTAGCTTGACACAAAAGGGAGCTTTAAATCGAAAGAAGACTGTGCCACTGCAGAAAATAGTTCACGTGTATTTCTGATTTTCTTGCCAGCCAGCCGACATTCACTTCTTCCTTTTTTTTTGATGTGATTCCTTTTCATTCTTTCTACAGATGTGCAAGAGGGAATGTCATTTACTGTAATCAGCTTATCTTGCTTAGCCTTTAAGGATGTTAATTTTGCAATATTAAATCTGAATATCGTACTAGGATCATTCTTATTGGCGACCTTTTGCCTGATTGACTAACGTGCATATCACAAAAGCTGCAG